>BOPP01000108.1:79394-185522 GCA_017312745.1 Gryllus bimaculatus
TATATATATATTAGATTCGACTTGTATTCAACAATGTACAATTGTTCAGTGAGAAGATTGTCGGCATTCAGCTTCATTCACCAACGAATTTCTCTCCACTTTCAGCACCGTTGTAGCCAGTCTCATTAAGTGACTATGTGTAGAATCTATTTTTATTTTCAATAAAATTCATAGTTGAAAAAATACTTTCACAAATGCATGTATTGCCAAACATTCTATAGTCATTCAGCTATCTTTATGTATAATTATTATATTGTATATTATTAATTCCATTATATTGTACAATATAAGACCATCAGTTGACAACTAATGTTGAGGGTTATTTCACATTTATAATTAATTATGTAATTATAAAAATGGATAACAGAATAATTTAAAAACGTATTTGGTTGGTATAATGAAACTGTTCAAAGCAGTCGCGGGGCACACAAAAAGAGCCGGGGGGCCGCATGCGGCCGGGGGGCCGCATGCGGCCAGCGGGCCACCAATTGGGAAGTCTCGAAATCGCTTTTCGACACGTAATGAATCGTTACCGCCAGAGATGGCAAGCAAAAGGTAAAGAATCTTGGTCGTAAGTCCAGGTAATTGCAGTAAAGCATCTCGTCAAAGATGATGATGATCATCATCATGATAATAATAATAATAATAATAATAATAATAATAATAATAATAATAATAGTTGGACTCGTGGATTGGACTGAGCAAAACATTCGAATTATGAATCGAAAAACCAGAAATCTGCTAACAATGCATCATGAAGCCCACCTGGAGCTGATTCACATAGACTCTATGTGTCACGTAAGGAAAGAGGAAGAGACCTCAGAAAAATTGAAGCCTCCTGGCACAACGCAATAGTCGGTATGGAAAAGTATGTAGTCAGTCATCAAGATGACGCTCTAATGAAGCAGGTCAAGAAATCTGACCGAAGAATGGGAAACAAAGGCATTGTTAGTGTAGCAAGAAGCATTGCGAAGAAAACTATGCAAGACACGCAGAATAACATAGACACTGAATTTCTGATGCAACTAAACATGAAAAGTGAGACACTTTGTGAAAATGTGTTGGGTCACTTTGTTACAAAATGTTAAAGAAATCTAGGAGAGACAAACCACTCCATGGGCAATATCTAACAGGAATTGACAAGGTGCAGATCAATAAAGATCAATCCTTTATGTTGCTTAAAAGGGGAAGCATGAAGCCAGAATCGGAATCAGTTCTAATAGCTGCTGACGATCAGGCTTTGAGAACACGACCGTGATAAACCAATTCTCAAAATTTCCCAAGATGATAAATTACGTATCTGCCAGGAACAAGTAGCAATTGATCATAGCAGCCATTGATCATATCGTCTCAGCTTGTCCAAACCTAGCAAAGACCGAATACTTGAAAAGACACGACAGGGTGTGTAGTTACTTCCACTGCAGATATATACCGCCCTCAAAATCCCAAACACACGCCCCAAGTAATACGAACGCACACCAAAACCGGTGACATCTGTTGGACTCTACACAATATTGTACGACCAGCAAATTCAAAAGGATCGCACGATAGCAGCAAACAAACCGGATAATGTTATCCGGGATTTGAAGAAAAATCGTGTGTACTTGTAGATGTTGCTGTGCCTTGCGTTCAAAACATCGTAACCACGGACGCAGAGAAACGTCTTAAATACAAGAGTTTGGAAATCGAGATCAGCTGAACGTGGGGCGTAAAAGCACAGGTCGTACCGATAGTCATCGGAGCTCTGAGATTTGTTCCGCAACATTTGTATCAGAACTTGTCTAAACTTCCCGGTCAAGCAGAAGTCTGGAAAGTGCAATAAATTGCTTTATCTAGGACAGCTCACATTTTGCGCAAAGTAATGTACAGGCACCGACAGTCCCTAGATATGCTCCTTAGGTAGCTGGTTGCAACCTGGAGTAGTTTTTATATTCAGCCAATTTGTAACATCTTAGTCATGATGTAGAGAAAAAATGATAGTAATAATAATAATAATAATAATAATAATAATAATAATAATAATAATAATAATAATAATAATGAAAACAATCGTAGGCAATGAACAATATTCAATTAGCCATATTTCAACAATATGGAAATCGAGAAACCTATGCTGAAACCTATGCTTTCTTAGATGCAAGTAAGCAATATTCTCAGTAGTATCGGCGGGAAATGACACAATAATTCAAGAAGATAAAACTCTGAAAAGGGGACGGAAGAAGTGAAAGGTGTGTAAGACATCAAAGACAACTGCCAGTCAGAATTACTAAATTCCGTCTTCAGATTTCTCATCGTACACTGTATGTCTACTAATCTACTTCAACAGTTCACTGTTTATGGATTCAACATGAGGACAAATTGATTGGGACAAGTCTGTGCCGCTAACTGATCATCCAGAACCTGATGGTAATTTCTGGACTTTCGGACCACGATATAATTTCCTTACCACATCAATCAGTGACTTGACCATCATCATCATCATCAATCGTTAACATCATTTCCTAAAAGATTGTCTCTTCTGCGAAGTAAGTCCCATAGCATTTTGCAAACATTTCTATCATTCTGCACAAGATATTACAACGAAACAGAGATATTCCGCCTGATGAAGTAGAACTAACGACAAGCTGTATGTTGAGACGAGTATTCAACCTAACACTTTTAACACCGTCTAGCAGATGCAAAAGGGGCTCGCAAGCCACCACACAGACCTACATACCACAAGAACATGTAGATATATCAAGTTCGTCCACACATTAGAATACTTCGGAAAACTACAACATTCACCTATGGGGATTCAGGACTGGAATTTCTGGAACATATCGATGGAAAAAGATTAATTCCTCATGGCATCCTTAAAAGCCGAGGAGAGCTATACATCAAACCTTGTAGATAGTTGATGGAACTATCGATGGAAAAGGCAACCAAATCTTCAAGGCGGCCGTTGAAACCTGAAGAAGCTGGGGAGCGATAGAAAGAACCTTCTAAACAAGTCATGACCCTCGAAGAGGTGTCAATTGCTGCAACCCCACCCACCTTGAAGTCCTTCTGGCAGATGGAGCAGCGGAAGGCGCGCACGCCGCCGTGCAGGCAGGCGAGGTGCTTGCGCAGGCCGTCGCGCCGGGTGAACGTCTTGCCGCACACGTCGCACACGTGGTCGCGCTCGCCCAGGTGGCGCTTCACGTGCGTCTTGAGGTTGGTCGGGCAGGAGAAGGCGGCGCCGCAGCGCTCGCAGCGGAACGGCCGCGCGCCCGAGTGGCTGCGCACGTGCTGCGCCAGCTGCCCGCCGCGCGCGAAGCGCTTGGGGCACTGCGAGCACGCGTACGGCCGCTCGCCCGTGTGCACGCGCAGGTGCAGCCGCAGGCGCTCCTGCGACACACGCCCACGCTCACGCTCGCGCTCACGCTTTCTAAGAGCTCGCGACGCCGACGGAGACACCACTGTCCGGGCGACGCCGCGTACGACTCCAGTGTTGGCCTACAGCCTGCCAGTAGTAGTTTTGGTTCAGGGCTTCAATGCGCCAGAATGGTATGCGAAGGAGTTTAAATCTTTGATTGGAGATCAAACGTTGTGGAAAAACGGTCACGTTTGGTAATTTTTAGTTTTTTTTCTACACATTATTGAGACAAGGCAACACGAGCTTTCGTTTGGCATTAAAACATATCTGCGAGAAATGGGGGTATTGTAAAATCAAATCAAAGTTTGTGATTTTCTTGTCAATATTGTGTGAAATATTTTAAATGTCCAAAAAGTGACTTCAGTCACATTTAATACCCGCACGTCTATTTATTCGGCGCATTTCACCACTGAAGAAAAATCACAATTGGCCGAATGCTACTTAGCCAGACTGTGGCCGACGCCAATTGCCAGAAAGAAAATTAATTATTTCTTAACTACCAGAACGGAGATAATGATTTATTGAATGTATTTATGCTGAATACTCAAATTAACCTTATATCAAAGGGCAGTTGGTTCTCAGAACTTATAATGCAGTGCCATTTTTATTCATCAGTTCACCTCGGGGTGGCTGTGCTGATTGTTTGTAGACCAACGAATCGATTATCGTGTTGTGTTCCTTAGCGGAAATTCGCTACAATTACGAGAGCTCAAACTTATAATGCTAAGACACCAGTCCCGCCCACGCATTGCATTTAAACTTCCGCGCATATTATTCTGCAGATTTGGTGCTTAAGCAAAATACAACACGGTTGTCGAAACGCTGGCCAACAAGTCTAATACGCGTCGTCGCCCGGACAGATGAACTCTTCGCTTTACTATTGCGTTTCCTTTTCGTTCAGTAAAATGTATTTTCACACACATAATCCGTGCATCATGCGACATGCTCAAGCTATCAATCGACATGCAGGATATTGAATTGAATTGAATTGAATTTGCCTTATTTTACGTGGCGAGACTCGGGCCATCAGGCCCGCTCTTCCGTCTGACCACGCAAATTTCGCTACGCTCCTTTCATATAGAAGAGAAAGAAGGTAATTCTTGGGCGAGAAAAAGGCGATTGGAATTTAGCTCAGAGGCGTCATTTAGGCTTGAGGATCTTTTACATGCAAGTAAATCTACGAACATGGGACAGACGGCTTTACTTCCCCTCCGAAGGAAGGCGTACGAAGGATTTTTTCGCCCTTAAAAATCCATGGCTTCGATCGGGCTTGAACCCGCCAACTTGGTCCAGTACGCTAACCGCTACACCATCGCCGCCGCCTCAATATCAGGATATCAATGCGTTTTGTACAAAGTACAAAAGCAAGATTGTCTAATCTCTAATGGATTTCATCGCAAAAATGAATCCATCAACTATGTCAGGAATATGGAGTTTCGGTAATCAATAACGCAGAACAGATAATACGGCTACAAAATCTCACAGCTTCACCGGTATACAAAATTTCACTGTTTCACTCCCTTCATTTTAACGGCTCCCCAATATACCGCTAGATACATAACATTTTGCCAAATGCTGATATTCATCCATCTTATTTTAAAATAATTGTGTATTTTGTGTTAATGTCTAAACTAGCTTGGAGTGGCGCCACCGGCGGGCATTTTCATGTTAATAATTTTAATTTGTGATTTGTAAATTCATAATAAAAATAAATTTAAATATACTGCCGTTGCCCGGTTCATCCATTGCCCGGGCACAGAAAGTTAGATAAAAAGTATCTTTAAAAACTTGTTCAAGTGTTTGTTTCCTTATCAAATTAGGTTCCATTACCATCATTGTGATGAATCAAGTAACGATTCATGTAAATGTCGGAAAGAGTACAGTAATTTACAGCGTTTCACCAATGTACTCGTGGGGCCGAATGGCCCTGAGGAACTCAAATGTTCTGCAAGGAACCGGCTATAAAGTGTACCAATCGATTTGTCTCGTCGCGCGATGAATTGAATGAATTAATTAGCACTTCTGTCAGTGCCGTAAGTTACACAAAACGTGTTTATGTGTGTATGTATATGTGTGTGTGTGTGTGTGTGTGTGTGTGTGTGTGTGTGTAGTATATATGTATGCACAACAAATTGTCATTTCTCAATAGGAGACCTAGTCGCTCGAAGGACGCCTCATTTGCTTTGAGTGGTGGACCGGAAGGAGTCTAACCGTGAGTGACGGACCAACTAGCGCGTGTTACTCGATATCCGTGTAAGGATGTATTCAATATGTCAATCAAATGGGGACTATTCATTTTGAAAAATAAAATCCTATGAGTAGTTTAGGTGCTAGTGAGGTTCACAAACGGTGGATCGGTCTGTTGGACAAACTCACTGTCAGATACAAAGAGACAGTAGGACGGCCTTTTTGAAATAAAATCGTTTTCGTGTATCAAGGGACCCCAAAACGTGTAGTTCTATTGAAATCTCGAAGTCCATTTCCCCCTGGGATTTGATAACTTTTTGAATACTACTCTTAAAGTTAGTACTGAAGAAAGTAAATTGTGTTTCACTATTCATTATAATAAATTATTAATATGGAAGTTTTAGTTCCTTACATTATGAATTTACTACTAACCTACATAAAAGCGAACACACTAGAAAACTCTTTAAAATCGAAACAGTAACGATATCTATGATATTTATTGCGCTCTATACTTCTATGTAACAACTCAATCTGATAGAACTTGATTAATTTGAACGTGTACGAATATAGCATTATTATCGACACCAATTGCATTGTTTAATTCAATGTTTCGCAATCTAATAGTGCTCATTTATGACATGAGAATTATTATAGTGATGCATTCTCTGCAGTACTAATTTCACAATGTAATGCTACGTTCTTCCCGACTGATGTAACAAAAAAATTAAACAGTGTAGCGCCAAAGCCTTCAGCGCAACTGCAAAGGCGCGATTATTGCGTTATTGATCGATATAGAATGACTTGTGACACATCAGTTGTGACGTAGTTATCAAATTGGAGCTTCAATATCAAAAATTCAAAATCGTAACAAATATCCTGATTGGATAAGCGACCAGTTGATAACACAGGCACACACAAAAAAAAAGGCGTCAAGGTATGCATTTGGACGCGCTGAATCCGAATTCAAAGTCAGATGTGCGCTATCACTTTAAAAAAATCACGACATTTTTTTTATTTTCCGGGGTTGTTGTCAGACCCAAAGACTTGGCCAATGTTTCTCTGTTGCGCTGAATACGAATGTAGAGCCAGAATTGTGCCACCACCTTCCAATTTTATTTTTAATTCCAAAAAAATTTCGAGAAATTGTATTTTGCGTTTTCGGAGTTGTTATCAGACCCTAGGACATAACATGTTTCTGTATGTATGTCGATACGCTAAATCCGAATCTGTAGCCAGAATTGCGGCAGCATCTTCCAGTTCTTTTTAAATTCAGATTCAGCGCGTCGAAATACATAGAGAAACATATGAAAATACTTTAGGTCTGATAACTTTGTGTGTGTGTGTGTGTGTGTGTGTGTGTGTGTGTGTGTGTATGTGTGTGACCACGCATGCGCGTATGTAATATGTCATACGTCACAATGTTTAAATCGGACATTAAACCCGCGTGAGCTGTAGCGATGTGAAAAAAGGTTTTATTATTTTGAATGTTGCGTCCAATCATCGAACATTGAGACACTTGCAATTTTATTCTAAATATATTAATATTATTTCGGTAATACATTGCTGAAAACATTGAGCAACACTGTAAAAACATACCTGCGGTTTTGATTTTCATACCGATAAAAATTGACGCGGTCTGTATACATATACTTCAGCCAACTAGTGGACAAAAAAAGTGGAAGGAGAGCGAAGGACCTAAATACAGTTGACTGTTTTTAAGTCCTTTAGCTCTCCCTCCACTTTAGGTCCTTGTGAACAATCCGCCTTAGCGCCAGTCTGACCCGTTCAGTAGTCCATCGGTCTGAGTGAAGGTACACAGTTATAAACAAAACACACTGCGATGATATTCTTGTAGAAACATTCTTTTAATACCAAAAACGCCAACAAAAAGAAGGATTAAACATTCTTTCCTATTGTGTAGTAAGGTTTTGTACATTTAATTTTTAATTTCAAAATTTTGTTTTTCAATTACATTTTCAGATTTATTTATTGTTTAAAGCCTTAGGTTATGATGTGTCAGTCTGCCTGTCCGTAAACTTAAAGCCTGAGGTAATTATGAATTTTGTCTTTTAACGAATTACTGTACATACAATACCTATATGCATTTCTTGACTTGTTAGGTAGGTTCTAATTTTTTTACCCTCCTGTAAACGGCGCCTTGTGATTTCACTAAACTCGTCTACTGCTGTTTTAGCGTATAGTTATTGAGAGACTTGAAGCTGATGCGACAACAGCTACGGCGCAAAATCCAATCCTCCTTAAGACATCGATATTTTACCTTGTGATCGGGTCGTCCTAAACTAACGCGAATGACAACCCATCTCATTATTATGAATAATCATTCATTTTTGAATTATCCCGGACAACTGCATACCAGTTTGCTGTTCTTGCTGGCGAAAATCGCGGTCGGGATATGGAACTACAAATGGAAAGGATGCAGCCCCCTACTGATATGCCACGCGTTTAGCAGCTACGTATGACGGGAAGCCTATACTAAGGCGTAAAGAACTCGATTGATTGTTAATGATTCCGGGCGCGTCAACTAATAAGGACATTATTACGGTAAATGTAGTGCATGTTTTGCACGAGGGTTTGCAGTGGTCTTCCCTCGCTGGATGACGAGATCCGTCGCCGACCTACTGTAGGCTAGCAGTATTCTCTAACCAGGTATCTCCCACCAACGGGGCACCCCTCCAGCCGGCACAAACTCGAAGCTCCCGATCGGTCACTCGGCATACGTGGTAGTGTAGTGCATGTTAGAGTAGGTGTGTAAGGGGGCGAGTATAGAACAAGGAATGGGCAGGAAAGATCGCGCGCAGTCCGTTGCCCTTTTGTCAGGGTACTGCTCCGGCATTCCCTTGGTATTGATCGGAGAAACCACGGAAAACTACCAATCAGAGCAGCCGGCAATTAGAATTTTCCTCCGGACAGCCACTAAACTCGACGTAGCTGAAAGGCTTGTGTCGAAAATTCAGCCACCTTCGGCGCTAGAACCTAGGACCTCCCGTTCAGAGGGACTGTAATGACATCAATTTGTTGCCCTGAAACATCTTTCCCGGTCATAACGAACTCAAATTATTTTTTGTAAAACTCAGATCTTTTTATGATACTCCCATCGAGACGAGTCCGGAAAGTGGTGACAAGGTCCACGTTCTTCTACAATCTTAAACACATTTCAAACAACCGTGGTGCTTGCTAAGTAATTTCTGACATAAATAAGGTTCTAATATGATAATACAGCAATCTGTCCATACTAATACATCTCAGCCATCACTAGTAAAACACATTACTAATCACAGCGTCTAAAGTGCGAACTTTTACATCATAGCAAGAAACAGTTGCCATTTCTTACCAACAAAACAAACAAATATGATTAAATCACAATAGTAGCAGAACTCGCAAGATCTTATATGGACAAGTAAGAATAATTTCCTCACGCTTGTCCAGATTTCTTCAAAGAGAGCTCATAACTATAGAAGGATTACGAATCTGCAAAAGGATGTTTGAACTTGTCAATGTATAAAAAAAATGTTATTAGGCCTACGACCATCATTTAAATATTATATATGGATCACACTGAAGGAAGGGCAGACGGACGGAAGGGCAGACGGACGGAAGGGCAGACGGACGGAAGGGCAGACGGACGGAAGGGCAGACGGACGGGCAAATAGGCAGGCGGACTGACAGATCTGGAAAATTGAAACAATATTTTAATCTACGGTATTTAATATACTGTTTCATCCCTCGTTCTTTGTGTTGAATTCGTTCGTTCTTGGTTTGTACTCGTTCGATTGAAAACACGTGTTTTCTGGCCGAAATCGAACTCAGAACAGCCCTGTTTCCATCTCGGTTGACTCCGGCCCGCTCTCCTGGGACTCGCCGCGCCGCCTGGCAGCTTCTGACCTCTCAGAGCTTTCCGGTAAAGAGTCAAGTGATAGGCGAAGACGCGTCTCTGATATCTCTCTTATCTTTCTAAGTTATCTCCCCGCGGCGTCGGATCCCCTGGCAGCCCTTTGCAGCTACTCCTCAAGACCTCCCAAACATCCAAACGCCCCTTCACTCCACTGCGCGTTGGATGCGGCAAATAGAGAACACGAGATGTTCCCGATTACTTTTCGAATTCGTAATTATGAGACAAGTATCCTTATGTGCCATGTTGGCCAGTATTCAAAAATAAAGATATAAAAAATATTTAATTCTAATCAGAGAGTGAATTCTGTATATTAGCTAGTAGAAAGATACAAGAGCGAGAGGTTGTAGGCCCAAATGTTATGCTGAGAGGCAAAACTGCCGAACAAGAAGAAAATAATTATTTTAAAAATGTCTGTGCGGACTCGAGCACAATTTCGAAGAATGACAAAAATCCAATACGTAATTACATTCCTTCGCGAAATAAGCGGTAAATACGAGTATTTTAGACTCATATCTTCCATTGCGTGGTTATATTCGTGCGTTTATCAACTGTGGTTTCCGATATGAATTCACCGTCCCACTAAGCGATTCATACACTCCGAAACTGACAGTCCGAAAGCACGACTTCTTCCAGTATGCAGGAAGGAAACTAGTGGTGATCCTAAAGCACATAATTTCTCGCATAATTTCTAAATTTGTTATTTTCGAAAATTCAGAGAGATCAACGAAAATGAGACTCGTGCCATTCTTTTAAGCGCCCTTTCTATTCGTGAGGGGGGATGAAGAAAAAATTAGGAGCGGTTTTTCAGAAGATGATTTTTTTTATATAAATTGCATTTATGTCCTGCTCAACTTACGCGTAAAAAATTCGCTTTTTTAAAAAACGACTCATGACCTTTTTTAAAGAGCTTTTTTTGAAACAGACTTTGTCTAAGGCTAAATCTTAATCTTCAATTTTGTAGTTTTGAAGTGTATTACACGAAGTTATATACTACATATTGGAGCGACAATTATTTGTTGTTGTTGTTGGTTAGTTTTTGTCCCACAGGACGAGTGCGAGGAAATTGCCCTTTTGAGCTGCAGTATCGAAATACTTTTTCTATACTATGTAAGTAATATGCGAGGAAGTAAAACTGACACATAGAGATGTAATTCATAAACTTCGTTGCATGCTCTTGTGATCGGAGACTAGCCAACCTAACTAAAAACACAACCACCTTGGAGTGACTCGTTTCAACTCAATTCATTACGAGTATTTAGGAAAATTGGTGAGAGGTAAATGACAAAACAAACGTGGATTAAATGCTGAAATAAATAAATACTGGTTGCAAGCTGAAATGGAGAGTCACTGCTTAAGTAGATTAATATATCGGTATCTAAGTCTAAAACTACTCTTAGTATCAAAACAAACGTCAACATTCAACAAACAATAATGAATAACTTTAGAAACATGAGACAAACAGTAAAACGAATATTGTACAAAATGCGGCATTACTACATGCAAAATGCACCCCTACATTTTAATAAAAATCATGAAACAATGATATGGTTTTAATTAATATCAGGTACACTTCAAGGTGGGTGACAGCCAGGATTTCAACAAAATAGTGCGTTTCATATATTCGGGATGTTGTGAGAAGGACACATACGTAAGTTGGATTCCAGATTAACACCCACTCACAGAAAACGCTCAGCGTCTTATCCGGAAATTATTACGTGTTTAAATGCGAGACAGTTCTACTATCTCTACGAGTCTAGTGATTGAAAAGCCTCACCTCTCCAAATACCATAGGCGTACTTTCAGAACTTTTGAGAGACTCAAACGTATTCTCCAGTAATCCAATGATACATTAGTTAGAGGTGGTGTGGAGTTTATATTGTCATCAACAGAAAAATCAGTAGTGGCTCAGCCAGCCAGAGACTTATTTGTTTTTTACTTTTTCAGCTGTATAAAGCCTTTCCGGCTATCTTCAATGCAATCTGTAGTGGCTGGGAGCCAGGTAGAGAAAAAGTTGAAGATGCGCAATGCGTCCGAAAAAGGTTTACACACACTAAACAAACAAGATAAGATTATATCTGAGGTTTTCATTGATATATTTTGAGACTATACTTCGATGCAATGCGAGTTGTATGCCACAGCTTTACTTGTAGGGTACGGAGGGTTACAGCAAAGACAGATCCTCGGGAAATTAACCTTTCAGGGGTCGTGCTCGAAATCTATCACGAGTGGTCGCGTGAAGTGTTATAGTAGTCCACCTTAAAACAATTACCGACTTCCTTTTAATAACAAAATCATATTTTCGTTAATATTTCGACAGGAATGCGTATCTAATTCGGTGATCAGTTGCAAAATCTTATATTATTAATTAACATGTTGATATATCACAAATGCCACGAAAGATTACACAAAATTGCATGTAATTTACTTTTAAACACACATACATAATTATGAATATGCGTATAGTGTTTTTTTAATCTTATCATGTTCTATACATCTGTACATTTGATTTCTTTTGCCTACGTGCAATAAATAAATCAGATTTTCAAATTGTTGAAACATTTTGGGCTTTACTCTGTAGGGGTTTTAGTATAAGATGAGCCCTTGCACAGATTTTCTGGGTCCTGGACATACCCATAATTTACACAGCTCAGCTGAGAACTATTACATGTATTGTTTCAATCAATAAATTGTCACTTTTCGAATGTCGATTGTGTGCCTTCAAATACTTTGATTCGGCTGTAAGATAAAACATTTTGAGCAAAGCTTTCAGTTCTGCTTCATCGGTAAAATATGCGTCACATTTTCCCTGACAACGAATTCCGATCTTCTTTTATATAAGCATTGGTAGACGGATCCGGAAAATTCGTCCTGAAACATTGTCGGATACTGTGAGTAAGTCTTTGAATTTCTTGCACTGAGTTTAGAAAATGACGGCCAATAGGTAATTCCCAGAAAACCAACGGCAAACTCATAATATCCTAGAAAATCACGTGAATTGTTTCAGATTCGAACCACGATTACCAAGGCGGCAGGCTAGAGTCTGACCACAGAGAACTGGTCGACTCAGAAATAACATTTATATAACACACACATGAAAAGTTAACTTCAATGTATCAATCTAGTAAGGGGGATAAGTAATGACGTTATTTGCATACAATGAGCGATGTGTCATTTAGTGAAAGCAACTCAAGCGAGAAATAACTCTACAGAAGTACTGCTGAGTCTTCAGCACACAATCTTGAATTTGAAAATCGTGATGAAAATAATTGATTGTATTATCTCACTGGTTTTCAGGATGAAAGAAAGGTAGACGATCGAAAGTCAAAAGTGTGGCTTATAAATTCGTGCATCAATGTAATACATTTTTGGAGCAAACCCTTTATTTTTTTCTTATCCAATGCTCAAACACTACAAAAGAAGTGAATACATCATTACAGAGAGGGGAGAAAAGCTAGACGTAGGCTTCAGAAGTAAAATAAAGGAACATCTCCGTATTTACAATACGGTGAAAGTGAATGAGAACTCGAAGGTGGGAAGGGTGGGGGTGACCCAGACCGAGAAGAAACTTACAAAGCAATACAGGCCCACTTCCTTCGATTCTTTGAACTCAAACCAATACCAGTAGTGGCGGGTGTAAAGACTTCTTTCAGTAGGGCGAACCTGCGATTGGAAGCAATGAAATTCGATTCAGGTAAAACACCAGAAACGTTCTTGGTACGTGTAACAACGGTCAGTTTGATCGCTATGAAAGGCCGACTGCTCTGATCACTGGTTTCCGGTGCCATGGACCACGGGCGATCTTTCATTGCACGAGAGTAATGCTAGGTAAAAGAACATAAAACAAGTTGATGGAGGTGAATTATGAATTTGCAGCACACGACCAAAGTGTCATTCTGTCACAGCAACTCTGCACATACATTTGTACAGCTGAATATTCACACAAGTTAGTTTTGGAGGGCATATGCGGAATGCGAAGTAAACATTCACAATGATTATCGACTCACTAGTTAATAAAAAAAGAAAGAAAAGTGAGATTTTGACGGACGAAAGGCAAAAATGCAGCTCTCAAATGCGCGCGCATCTCCGAAACAGTGGCTTGGAGCTTTTTGATTCTCTTTGCTCCAGAATTTAACACTGAAAAAGTGTGCCTAGCTAGAAGGGGGTGAGGTACATTTGTTGCCTAGTGATCAGTGAAAGCATTTCAGCAATTGCTTAATAACTCGATGGTCACGGAACAAAGAAACGTTGGAGATAGGTCACAGACCCTGAAGCTCTTAAAAATGCTAGGAGGAATCGAGAAGGGGATGCATTCGGTTGCAGCATTCAATAAGCGAGGTGTCATTCGTTGAAAGCAGGTGAAGCGTGCACCACACACATGCGTGGGGTGGGGTGGGGTGGGTTGGCTCACCTTGATGAGGAACACCTTGCCGCAGTGCGAGCAGGCGAAGACCTGGCTGGGGGCGTCGGCCGGGGAGCCGCCGCCGGGGGGCGCGGGCAGGCCCGCGCCCGCCGTGGCGGCTGAGCGGTGGTTTTGAGCGCTATCCCGCCCTGCGTGAAGCGTGCGCCGCATCTGACCGCACTCGTAGGGCGCGTCACCGTGTGCAGGCAGTGTGCTTCTATCAGATCGTTGCGCCGTGGCAAACGCCTTGCCGCCAGGGTTCCGCACGGTGGCACTTACCCTTAGCGTCGCGCGCCTCCGCCGCCGCCTGTGCCGCCCTTCCCCCCTTCCCCTCCCTCGCCCATTCCCCACCCTCGTGCGTCATCGCCCGCCCGCCCTCCGCCCGCGACGCCCTGTTAAAAACCCGCCCCCTGCATGACGCCTTCGCCGCCGTACCCGCCACGCTACCCTTCTCGCACGCACGCAATGATGGCGTGCTCCACTGTTGCTGGCATTTTTGTTTACCGTTTTTAAACACCGAACATGACAATAATATACTTATGACTTCTAGCTTCCTAGCACCTACGATTAAGGACTTTAACAATGTCTGGCACTAAACATGACTAGATATGATACAGAGCAATAGTGTTACTACAATGTGGCCATTATTTGGTTTCGGTTACATTTCTTCCACAACTCTTTTTCCTAATTTTCCATTCAAACAGATACTCGTTCTAGGCAAGAAAAAATATACATTGTTGTGAGTTTCAAAACTCTAGCATGCAAATCTACAACTATATCTTATTGACCTGGGATTTTGATTAGCCCTCGTGAAAACTATCTTTGGTCTGAGCATTTCAAATTCTATGACTGGTCTTCAATTCATGTTTTTCGCGTTCGACCTAGAAAAAGGAAGTACAAAGTCACCATTACAAGCACAGGCACATCGTTAAGAGAAGAGCACTCGTTTCTATATCACTGAATCTGTGCTATGTGAGCGTACGATTAGCTGACTAGCCTGTCAAATACATGTGAAAGAACACACACTCACCTTACAAACGCGTTACATGTGACATCGACCAGCCAAAACGGATATTTACAGGACCATGATGATGTCTGCAACTCACAGACGCTTCGTTTATCTAACTTCGGGCTACTTACGCCCGATTAATCCAGATGAAAACATATTGACTGAAAACAGTGTGAACAACTTCTCCACAGAATTTTCATTCATTGTGCAGATTACATTACAAAACGAAGCGTAGATAACAGCAACAATTATTTTAAATCAGCACCTATTCTCGTGTTGTAAACCGTTTAGCTTCATAAGAACTGCCAAACTTTTCAATTTCAATTTTTAATTAAGAAGAGTGAACCGACCGCAGTTGCCTAGTCTTCACAGCTGAGCGTAGGTATGGCGGTGCCCTCGAAAAGTGCTCTATCTCTTCTGAAAGACTATGATGGTAGTGAAAGTAGTGAAGAAGAAGTAACAGAAACAAGTAGTTCAAGGAAAAGGCCGGCTTCAAAACAATGGTTACCGAGTAACCATAAAAAATCAAACATTTCTGGTGTTGAAAGGTGAGAGGTATTGATGAAGTAGTACTTAACCTCTGAACATTAATTTTGAAAAATAAATTCTGTTCTTGTGTTAGGTTGCCATTACCTTCGCTTCTGAAATTATCTCAGGATTCACAAGATCCTCTCACAAATGATCCTGAGCTACATGATGGACGCATTCGTTCTTTTCCACATGAGAGAGGAAACTGGGCAACCTACATCTATATTCCATGTATGTTTTCTTTCAAGTATACTTCATAATATTTTCTCTTATCTGGGGAAATATTGGGGGGAATATGTTCTGGGGAAACATTTTATTTAAAATTATTGTTTCAGATAAAATGACACCATCAGTGGAGGCATTTATGGACGTTGTTGTGTCACGTTTGACAAACTTCAATCTAAAACCTGTTTCTGACTTTCACATTAGTCTTACAAAAACAGTTATTCTTAGACATCATTGGATTGACTTGTTTGTTAAATCAGTTCAGGAACGCACGAAAGCAATTCCAAGGTAAGCACTAACATTGCATTTTGCAGGGGTAATAATACTCTTTCAAAAAGTAAATTTGTAAAAAAAGAGCATACTCACAATACAAGTGTAAAGCAGTCATTTTATGCTGAACTAGGCTTGAGTTTGCTGTGCTGATATGTAAAGAATTGCTTACAAATTGATTGAAATCAAGTTGTATTAGGCTCTATCACTTCAATGTATATTCTAATTTTGTAGTCCTAACCTTTAGTTGACACTTGAGCGGGCATTTGTTCAAGTGGCAGAGAATATTTAAAAAGAAATTTGTGGTTTATTCTTAAAAGTATAGTTTCATGAATTTTGAACTTGTGAGTATTGTAACAACTTAACTCGTTACTAAAATAATTCTTAGCATACGAAAGGTAAACTATTTAACGAGTAATTACAGTATTTAACATATTCATTCCAAAAGAATTTTTAAAGGAAAATAAGTAATAGTTACTGTCTTAACATATTTTCAAAGAAATTAAATACACATAATTATTTGTTCATACTGTTAACCTTCTCAAATTTGAAGCTGAAGAGGACTTTTTCAGAAGATGAAATATACAATGTATTACAATTACTAATAGAAAGCGAAACATACAACAAATATACACAAACAATTAAACTTGAGTAGTAGAGATTTAGCTGCCTTGTTTACTTACATAATATTTAATTTACTGAAAGCAATGTGCAGATTAAAGTGTGAGTGAGTGATACAAGTATTGTTGAAACATTTTTTCTTGATTTCTTAACTGTGATCTAGAGATCATGTCACAATCAATGATTTCATGCCTTGTCATTCATTACTAATTTGTTGGTTTATAATTGTAAAGACAACTTTATGCAGCTGCAGTTTTAATATTTTGTATCTTGTATGCATTGCTCTGGAAATTTCAAATTTAAGAAGCGAGTCAGTCAGAAAATCTCAGATTTAATTTTGAAAATCTTTTTGAAGTGTAGAGGTTGTTTTCTCAAAGGGGAATTATCATAATTTTAATGAATTAGGTTTTATTGTATAAAAACAGGCTATTAAATAACGTAAAGTATGTTCTCAGAATAATTAAAATTTGTTTAACTTTAGAACATTAAAAGAAACATTAAGAAATGTGAATATAAAATATTCACTGAAAGATTTCTCCTCAAGTAAATGCTTCGTTTTAGAAGCAAAATGCTGACTGATTTTCAGTGCTGGCGCTGGGCATAGGCAAACCTGGCGATCACCTGAGTCCCTGCAAGTCAAGGGGCCCAATGATGGGACTAATGGGAAAAAAATATTAAATTACATAACTTTCCCTATACTATGTATATTACTCCGTGTATATGTATGTATATGGAAAGTAAAAATTGAAAATGAAATTAGAACCTGGGAAATTCTATATCATAATTTTATAAGTTGCGATACAGTAGTCTGATATTTTATAAAATTTTTAAGTTTACTTATATTTTATTTAATATATATATATATATATATAATATATATATATATATAATATATATATAATATATTATAATGTATATTAATAAGTCATTTTCATTATACCACTGACAAAACTCAACAATTGTTTTTAGCGTTTTAAGATCACCATAGAAATTGTATTATTTGAAATACTTTTTCTTAAAACTATTACTATTTAAAATACATTGCCAAAAACTACTTATAGTGTAAACGTATTTTTTGTTATTTATTGAAATAAAATAATTCATGGTTTCTTGATGCAACTTTCACATTTTTAATTTTTTCAGGGTCTACATTTCAGAATTGCCCTGGGCCTAAAATTGTCTAGCTCTAGCACTGCTAATTGTGTATTGTATTGTAGATTTCAGATCAGCTTCGGATCAGTAAAAATTTACTGTAATGAAACCCGTACACGCACTTTTGTTGGTTTGGAGATATCGGAAGGTTTAGAAGAGCTCAAGAGAAGTATTAATGTGTTAGATAAATGTCTCGCTGAATTTAATCTGCCTCCTTACTATCAGGTAAAAGCGCTTTCTGAGTCTGTGTTTCAGTGATGTAATATTTTCTAAACACAACAATTTAATTATCCATGTATGTTGCTATTTGGTCTTCTGTATAGCTTACATTATAAACTATCAATTAAAAAAATTTTTTTTTTAATTGAATTGCCCATAATTTAAGATAATGATAATCCTTTTTTAATGTTTTTTTCATTCTTTGTTACATGCTTCAAGGATCCTTCTTTCCATCTTAGTATCGGCTGGGTTGTAGGCGATGCTGAAGAACAAATGACTACAGTTCTCCCGCAATTAGACATCAGTTTTAAACAGTTTATTTTTGCAAATGCTGCCCAATGGGCATTTCCTGTCACACAATTTTTATGCAAAACGGGAAATAAATTCTTTGCTTTCCAGCTAGTAAGTTGACCAGTGCCTGATGGAAACTAAAAAAAACATTTTAAGATGTGTGTTTGTAGATACATACAAGGATAGCCTATGTAAATAGTCTGTGATATTAAATGAGAAACTGAACAACTGCAAACAATAATTGACATGCAAAATATTTTTGAACAAAATGTATTAGAATTTGTTACCTTGATTAGCAAGATCACAAATGTAAAAGGCCCTTTTCATGGTAAGAAATGAATGATAATATCATGATACACATTTACCAATTTGTAATATTACTCCCATGTTCTTAAATGTATATATTGTAAAATATTCAGTCAATAATAAGTTGATATTGAAATGTATTGAATCATTTAATATTGTTTCATTAATTTTCTTATCATGCATTTTAGACAGAAATGTAATTTTGACATCACTATATTATGACTAGGTTCTCATTATTTTATGATAATTTGCCGAATGGTGCATAAAAACTACTGAAATTTGCTGAACGGTGCATAAAACATATTATTTTGTGGCCCCTCAGCCCCAATTAATTCTTTGTGGCCTTTGTCTGTGCCTAGTATATTTTTCCATTTTAACATAAGCAAATAATCAGAACTCAGAAAAGTTAAACATTAATTAGGATAAATATCAATTTTTTGACTGGCCAAACTCCATATATTTTTATTTTAATATGTGGTTCAAAACCACTTATCACATAGATCCTTGGCTTCAGCCTTTCAACTCGACCTTTCCTCTAACACCTTTCCATTTTTTTCATGTTCTCAATTTTTCTTGAATGAATTAATTAGAAATCTTCAACCCATCAGGACATTACACATCTTCAAGTGAAGCTGTGAGAGGACAGTCCCTACCACTGAGCTTAACCTACACTGTAGCCACAACAGTCATGGCATGAGCAGCATGCATAGTTAGGTAGTAACTTGGTACTTTTAAAAAAGTACAGCTCAATGGATCACTGACCATTCTAAACATGAAAAAAAACTAAGAATTTGGTATTGTGATCCAATCAATAGTAGCTACTTCTAATGTGAGAGGTATAGCCAGCGTAAAGAATTTGACATGAAACTAAATACAAATGGAATAGATATTACTATTAAAACAGAAACAAAAGAAAATATCGAAGTACATAAGGCCTAACCATTACTCATTGATCTCAAAATAGAGTACAAACATTTTTGTTATTAAAAGGAGAAACAAAACCATTGGTAAAACTATTCCTTCATAAGTAAAATAACTGATTCACATAAATTTAAAATACATGAAGAACACTTAAGAATAATTGGTGTTCATTTTCTTAAAGAGGATGAGAGAAATGATATCAAAATGTTTGATGATATAATAAAACATTTTGATTTAATAAACATTTATATTGTTAACAGTCGCATACCTTAATAATGAACTAGTAGACCTATAAGAACTCTTGCGCTATTTCTAAATTTGCAATTTACCGAAATCCAGAGAGTTCAAAGAAAATGAGATGTGCATCATTCATTTAAGTATTTTTTGTTCTGTCTGTGAAAAAAAATTGAAAATAAAATGTTGTGTGATTTATTAGATTTCCCCCCCATAAAATTGCATTAATTCCAAGCACAAATTTTGCAAAAACCACTCATTTTTTCAAAAAGTTGTATATGACCCTTTTTAAAGTGCTGACTTTTTAGACCAGATTTTTTGTGTAATTTTTTAAATATCTTTAGTATTTACATTACATGTTTTTCCTTTTACATTATCGCAAATGTAAGAGCAATTGCTTCAAATGATTTTGTATGAAGTAGCTCAAAAAATCAAAATTTTTTTGGTGAAAATGGGAATCGAAATGCATGTGTTTAGAATTGCTTAAACATTTTCTCAAATGATTAAAGATGAAGGAAGACACCGAAAAGAAATTGAAATTTGCCAGAAAGTAGGGATTGCAATGAAACCATGGCCCCCACTATTTATTTAAGAGTTCATGTTACCAGAGGATAAAGTTTAATACAACAATTTTGAGAAGCATTTGAAAATGTTGAAACTTCATGTAAGGTACCCCAAAAAACAAAATATAAGTTTAAAACTCACTGGACCTCGAGTTAGTTCAGATTGATCGGGGAATATGAATTTGGAGAAAAATGTCTGAACTGTTTAGGAGCATTGACCACAGACAGTACGTTTTACCGTCAATCGATTTTTCGGTATCAAGGGCCCACAGAACATGGATTCTACTAAACAATTTTCAATGTTCCATTAAATAGCAAACACTAACTAAATAATTCCTATTTTAGGATTCTCTGGGTTCCTGAGACTTCCCCACAAGACCAGCATTGCTGGTAGTAAATGCAGAAAAAGAAAAAGTTTCTTCAGTGCATTTACTGCCACAAATGCTAAATTGCTCCATTATAATTGTGTGTAGACCTTAAAAGAGCTTCTGAGAGCAATTAACGAGGTAGTAGATCGCCTCGAAACGCGATTCCCAACGTCTTAAGGGCACTTGGATCTTGGCACAGCGCCAGAGGTTGCAACCACCACTGGCAGAATTCTGGCGTTGGGTACTCCATGAAGTTGAGCTGCCAGAGGAATGACTTGTATTTTACTACCTTCTCCTCTCCTCCTTTCAGGAGGCTAGACTACCCTCGTAGCGGACAGTCACATCGACCACGTATTCCCCTTCCCGGAGTTTTATTACCAGATCAGCTTAGAATCTAACCCCTTTGGCAACGGAGAAAGTGGCTTCCGTGGACACCACGGTGTCCGATTTCCGAAGTATCTTCCCCTGTATGAAGTTCTTGATCTCATCATGACGCTTTATTCTTGCTGGCTTCGTGAAAATGCACTGACTGAAGATATGATTGATGGTTTCTACAGTTGTATTCAACTTCCTGCAGTGGAAACCCTCTCTGGGCCTTCCTCTGCTACGAGTTCTTTTATAGGCAGTGGTATTTGACGTCAATTGGAGTGGAGTGATAAAAGACCATGTTTCAGAAGATAATATTTCTAAAAGGCTTTTCCAATCCGATCGTATATATGCACCTTAACAGCTCTCCCTTGGGATCCCAGCTTCTGCCAGGCGGCTCGTCATCGGCACATTTCGTATACGCTCTTAAATCTTGCCGAGTCTCAGTGTTTTGGCGGTATTTAATGTCCGTTGGTAGAAACTAGGACAAGAGCTCAGCAATCTGCAAATTTTTCTAATCATAATCCTGGATTCAGCGCTACTGTAGGGAACGTAATGGGCGAGCCGCAGCCATCCCAGTCCTCCATCTCTCTTGGCCAGGTAGAATAAGCCATCTGCAGTACTCATATGCAAATGTACGAACTGTTTGACTGCCACTCTGATTTGACCGTCCGCTTCCCTGAGCATTAACATAGATAACACGGATAAAACCAAGTGGGAGAGGTAATGTGGCATTATTTAGGTATGAAGTAATGCCAACTTCTGAGTGGACTTTAAATGCGCCGACTGAAACCTTACTACTTCCAACAAACTCGATATCGATACTTTAGATGGGAACCCGTTCCAGATATAGTTCACTCCCAGATACGTAAGTGTATGGTCATTACTGACCCAAGGAATTCTCTCCCCAACCTTTCCAGGCAGGGGTCCTCAAAGTACTAGGATCATTCAAAGGTAATGTGAAATGAACATTTCGAGACGGACAATGTCATTCCGAGGGCCCCACGATATTCCACAATATCAACCAATTCTTGAGCTCCAGGGCCATCGTTTGCTAACAGCGCCAGATCGTCAGTAAATGCTAGCACGGATACAATCCTTTCCAATGGCGTGTATCCTGATTCCAATTTTCCAATTTCTCAAGCAGACACGCCATATCGAGATTAAAAAGGAGAGGGGTCAAGGGGTTCCCGTTTTACTCTACGCTCAATTGATGATGCCTGAAGTTATGTGGCTAACGTTTATTTTATCTGGTCCTGGCGCCGTAGCAGAGTCGCGTTGACGCCCATGAATGTGGCCCCACAGCTGAGCGACAAGCTGCCGATGGCGCGCGGAGCCGCGGTGGGCAATGCGACCGAGGTCGCAACGCACGTAGAGGAAGCGGTAGAGCGACGTCTGTGCGAACGCTTCCGGACCGGCCACTGCTGTATTAATGCCTGGCCCTGGAGATGCGAACCCAAACAAACTTACCCCTTTCGCGCCTCTTCACGAATGACCAGCCCGCCCCGTCACATCCGCGGCACAACTACTTAAACCCCGGAGGAACTTACGGAAACTGTGGGCGAAAAAAGCATCAGTGGCATTCAGATGTCCTCTGATTAAAAGTATTTTCTTATCACACCACCCCCCGCGCCGACGGCGCTGCAGCGGATATCGCGGCGCCGGATCAGCAACCCCGCTCATACAAGCGGCATCAGAGGAAGCTGATGCGGGCGCTGGCGGGTAAGAACAAGCCGCCCCAAGTGTTAGTGGCTCCCCAGACACTCCCGATGGACTTCCACGTCTGCAGTTGTACTCTGGCGGCCCCCGCCCAGAGATGCGGCCTGTAGACGGGCCGGTTGCCTCCAAGGCCGAAGACGAGGGCGACTACCCTGCTGGTGGCTCCGCGGAGGCCGAGTAGCAGAGGTCGCGCCTTACGAGAATCCAACCGTCTTCCTCTTGGCCTCCGCACGAATTGCCTCACCAGACGCTGTCTAGTGCCCACAGACGGGCCTCCGGAACCACCAGAAAAATACAAACTCTTGCTTCCACCATCCGCCACTGGGACAATGCGTTGCAGCTAGTAGGCAGCGGAGACGAGCGTCAAGAACGGTCAACGGCACAATTCCTCGGCGGGCCCCTGCGGACGCAATGGCCGCTGAGCAGCCCCCTCCCGGGAGGCGTCATGATCATGGCCAAAACCCGGAGACACGTGGGCGGTCTACACAGCATCTACCAGGCGGCGGACGGGAGTGATCTGCGACTACAAAGCATATTCGCCCAGACTTTAAAGGGTCAAGGGACTATCTCTTCTTCCTCTTGCCCGGGGAGGAAGTTAGGTCACCGGTCGGCAAGTTCGAGCACGCAGCTCGACTAAGACTGTAATAAACATTTAAACAGCCAGCCCAACAGGTCACGTTTTGCCACCGAGTCTAGATGCTTGGTAATGTGATGACCCGCAAATTCCCCGCACAGGTCGTATCTGATTGCACCTCTCATTCGCGGCCGTGGCAACTGCGACAGACTAGAACTCGAGCACGTCAAAGATGCCGTGGTCGCGAGGACTGGGGAGGGGGGTCGAGCGTCCTGTACGGCAAACCAGGTCGTTGTTCAGGGAGGACGTCCCGATCTCGTGACTGCTAAGGATCACACCGCGGCGAAGAGGTCGCTTTCGCCGTTGTGTAGAACGATCGCCTGCAGGTGGTGTATCTTCATGAGGAACAAATACATGCCCTCCAAGCAAAGCTATTGAGCAGGTACTACGGTGCTGTGGAGCGGTGTTTGGCGACAAGCGTTGCCCTGAAGAGATTTTCCTCGAGACAATCTCCGCCAGCGCTGCGTGCTACTTCCGCCACATCGGCTGAGATGAACTTGTATCCTACGAGTAGTCAAAGCCCATGCAGTTTGGTGCGCAGCGGATGGCCCTTGCCTGCGACGCACTCGTGAAAACGCTCATGCAGGCCGTTTTACGAATGAGCCAGAATGACTTGCCCCCCCTCCCCCGATGATGCTTAAAAATTTAAAACTATTTTGTTTATAATAATAAAACGGACTACAGAATCTGCGATAGAACTGTGTGTGTGCTCCTCCATGCATATTTCTTGGACTAGCCTAATATTGGCAAGCACTGAAGATTTTTAATTCCACACTGATGTTAAATAAGATTAGTTTAGTACCCCCAATTCCATGTAAACCAAATATTAAGAAAATAATGTCTCAGAGGGATAATACTTCAAAAAACCACATAAACAAAAGCCCATTGTTTGTATCAAGAATTGGAAGAAAACAATACCTTAGTAAATAATTTAAAGAAAATTAATTGCACAAGACCCTTGATGTCTAAACATGAAAAAGTAAATTAACACATTTCTTGAAGAAAAACATTTATTACATAACCAGATACATCATTTATCCAAGCTTGTTAGAGGGCTGGGTATAAAAATACTACTAGCATAGTTACCATCAGCAATTTATCAAGATTAAAGAGGCATTTTACTAATTAAAGAACATCTAATTGACTATTCATCCAAGTGCTAAAATCTGCAATATACCACACCTAACTTTAAGATGTGAAATGCAAATGCATGTTGACCGGGTAGAGTGGATGGCACACAAATCCAGCCCACAGCCATTATTTTGTACAACTTTGTATTAGTCACTTCAGCCAAATAATACAATTACATTGAGCTAATGAATAGCAAATAATTTCTATAATTTCCAAAAGTATATACATAACAAATAGTATATTTTACTTCTCAGTAACTACGTTACATCTCAAGTTTGGAAACTTTTCTATTTACTCTAGGCCTCTTCCCAAAATACAAACATTTATCATTAGTTTCTTGACAGCTGTATTTAAATGCTCTCCACACCCCTCCCAAAAAAAAACCCAACGAAAATTCACAATACAATAAGTGCCAAGACTTGGACCTATTAACTTCACCATGGATATTTTAATTAAACATAAAGGCTGAGAATTAGCACAAGTCATGGCAAAATTATTGGGTCTTTAAAATTTGCTTGTCATTATTGAGTGGTAGCAGAGTACAAGGCACCCAAGACTACTATGCATGAAGGGTGTGTATCCTGTAGGCAAACCTGCCCCCCAAAAAACCTGATTGCAGTTTTCTGCTATTTCTCTTATACTTAAATATTCTCCCTCAATCATGACCAGCCAGGGCTCTGTATTCTTTGTTTTAAAAATAATTCTCTTATCTGCATTGTAGTAATATTAAGGAATAATCTTTAAAAGAAATATTCAGTTGATGTTACGGATTCTTTTTATCACAGAATAATTTGAACAGGAACCCTTTAATGAAAAATGGTGTGGGCACTTATTTGGGGGCCATAGTGCAGCGCATCAACCAAACTACGCCACGACTCAGCATTCAATGTAACTTAGTATTCTAATGTATAAATAATTTTTCAAATATTTTTATTTACAATATAATACTGATTATAATCAATAAATCCTCTTAAATAAAATCAATTTCTAACTTACTAACAAGGACAGATATTCAATTAAACCTTTGTTTCTTATAACATTTCACACTATTGCATTGTTCTACACTAGTTCAGCCCAGTGTTGCCAGGTGGTATTAACCATTTCCCGCTACATAGCACGGTGAAAATCAAAATAATTATTATTTCATGTTTAAAATATATGAGGAAGTATGGGAATTAAAGAAATATGAAAAATATTATGAATAGCATGTGATATTTATATTTTCAAGTTAACACCTATATTTGTAATGTATAAAAATATGTACAACTATTTATATACTTATATATATATATATACAATCATTGTATAAATTTTGTTAAAGGGAGTTACACAATGTGTGTGAGTTATGACACATAAGAGGTACCTTTGTCTCAATCATTGCAATGACTAAGCTGCAGATTTTTGCCTACTTGCCTATTTCTTCCTTCAAAGGAAAACACAATCTTTTAGGTTACTTATTCATTTTGAGGCATTAGGAGTATTACATGCTAATTTCATATTGTCTATAAATGTGCATTTTGTGTTTAAATGCCAAAATGTTGCCTATTCTCGTATTTATTGATCAAAATGCAATTATCCTTAATCAAAAATAAAATATAGGTTTTTTCGTTTTTATCCATCAGAGTACAGAGAAATAGAACAGGTATCAATACATCTATGTTACGTTTTACTGCCACTACAGTGCAGCTATTTCGTATTATAAAACATGCAAAATCACTGGTGGTCAAATTATATTTCAAATTTTTTAACATTTTTTTTTTTTTTTTAAATTTCTCTGCGAATGTATTGGAGGATGGATTGGTGTTGATCCAGTTTTCAGAAACTCTTTACTTTTTAAAATTGGAAAAGTACAATATTGAAAACTCAAGAATGATTTTTTTTTAAAGCAGGTGTTCTCTTTTTTTTTTTTTTTTTTTTTTTTTTTTTTTTTTTTTTTTTTTTTTTTTTTTTTTTTTTTTTTTTTCCGCACTCATAGAACAAAGGACTCTTAAAAGAATGGCATGTATCTCATTTTCATTGAACTCTCTGAATTTTTGAAAATGGCAAATTTTGAAGTTATATTTTTAGATATAATGCAAGAGAGTAAATGATATTCCAGTAACTCTACTTACATTTGTGTGATGCATGGCGATGAAAACAAATCACACAAACAGCTTGCATTTAATGAAAAGCAAATAGGTAGTAACTGCTCTTCAGCCTTTTTCTCTGAATTGCCCAACAATGATTGAAATGAGAATTTGTCAGAGTGAAAAAACAAACATACCATGAAGATAACTATATTACGTGCACTTCAGAAACTTTCTACACAAGTACATAAATAAGCATAAGAAAAATATAGAGTGTCTTTTTAAAGGCTATTTTATATTTTTAAATACCTATTTTGTCTGCCTATAAATCTGCAGCCTTGTAATAACTCAACAGGACATAATATCTCTTTGAAAAAACTTTCCTTTAACCAAAATGGTTGTTTCCATTACTGGCTTATTGCTATGATTCAATCCTTTTCTGAATGAGTTGCACTCTTCTATCAATCTTTGGTTGTGACAAACAACCACCAACTTAAAAAATAGGATTCGTTCAAACGATCTTCGAGCCTCTAAGTGTTTTTACTACACTTTGTTTTATTTGAATAAACATACCTGCAGTAATCATTGACAACTATTTTTGCAGTTTTACACACAATAGATTTTTTTTAACTCAATGAAAACCCCAAAATAAATTTGCCCTCTAAAACATCCACAAGACAAAACAAAAACCTAAATTTTGTGGGGGAAATGTTAATCTGACAACACTGGTTCAGCCAGCAAATATTACATTTAAAGAGGAAAATATGATTCTAATGTTAAAAACCCTTTTCAAATTGCAGATATGAAAAGGAGTGTCAGGATGTTCATTATCTACCAAAAATTTTGGTGCAGAAATAGAAGGAAACACTTGCTTCTTATTCGATGTTTATCAACAAGTCATGCTTTTTCCCTTTAGGCTCATCCATAAATTCGTCACACAAATCTGGAATATTTAGGATACCCCTCTCCATTGAACCCTCCTAAATAATTATGTAATGCTTGTGTCACTCATAAACGGTAAAAATGATTTGTATTAATTTTATTTGGGTTTTGTATGAAGATGTGTAATAATTAAATTAGTTTAATATATAAATCAGAAACAGAGACATTTTCTCATGCACTAAAACTACTATATTTGAGGTTTCCTTTTTCCTAGCCAATAACTTCACTTTAGTAATATTGAATAATTCGATAAAACTGAATATAGTTCCATTAACATGTGAATAAAGAAAGAGAGGGGAGACAGGAAATTCATTATAGCGCAGTCCCGGTTTTACTAAAATATGCAGTATCTTGATCACTGCCATTGACTTCCAAGAGCACCATGAATTGTAAGAAGCCACTGAGCACAATACACATGTAGTTTACAATTGAATTTTTTGATCCTTCTGAATTTTCTAAAACAAAACTCTCTACTGAATAAATCAAAATATTTTCTTATAACTTAATAGCATCAGCAAAAGGATGAGGAATCCCTATATTACCTACTTTACTTGGACCCTTTCGAATCTGAATATAACCTAAAACCTTACACTCCAATAAAGTCAAAAAAGCCACACCGATTAATACAAAAAAGGTTCAGGCCCTAGTAATCACCCCCTCTAATAATCATGACAATGGGTGGCTCTGGCGTTACGATGCAAAACATACAGTAGTGAAGGTTAATTAACTGTTTGTAATACTATTCATATGTACATGATTACAAAATGAATTTCAACTCACATCAATTACACCCACCAAATAAAACCTTAATTTTACCAACTGTCAGAATAAGTTGGCAAATTTGACAGCACCAAACAAAAATACTCGACAGTAATTTGAGAGAAGGCGGCATAGGCAAAAAATGTCTGCCAGCAAGCTGGGCAGATGCAATCATGAATAAAGTATGAGTGGGAGTCTCCAGTCCGTTTTCAATTGAATTTTTATAAATTATTATACAATAGGTTTGAATATTTTCTTCATAATCTAACATGTTAAATTATCAGATCGATGAAAAAAATATTTCTATTTATTATAACAACTTTTTTAATTTATATTTATAATATATTTTAATCTCTGTAGTCTTAGTTTAAGACAGACTATAAGGGATTACTGCAAATATTTAAAATTTGTAACTATAAAATAATGCAACACCTGTAACAGCACAATTGCTTCACCCCCCACTTCAAGCGATATACATTTAATGGATGACCCCATTACTAGTTTTTGACACTACATTGCTGTAAAGTTGTTTTTTAAAGTAATCTTCGTAACCCTGCCAAAGTACATTGTTCAAAATTAGCTTATTTCTACCTAACACGGTGAGAAAATATCTGGTTCATATAAATCCTTGTGTAGTCACGAGAAGACATTGTATAAATCTTGTAAAATAGCTGTGAATGTCATGAGCTATTTTTAAGAGCCTGTTATTGTGATTTATAGGATTTGGAAGCATATACCATAATGGCCAATGAAAATGCAGGAATACAAATATACTGTATTTACCCAAATACAAGTCAACTCGTTAAGTATGAAAAAGCCTCAGAATTTGAAAAATGTAAACAAATTCTTACTACTTAGACAGAAAACCGCTAATTGATGTGCTGATGAGCTTTCTGCTATTTTATTAGGCTATGCTTATTCTGCTTTACATAATATTATGCAACATTTTAAGGAAGAGTTTATCTTCAACCCCAAAGAATGCAAAAAGATACTTTTACACTGGTTGCTGTTCATTTTAATTTATTAAGAATATTTGTGGAATTTTTTTATGTAAGTCACCACATTTAATTTTTAAATTGAGTGTTAATACAATTATATTTTAGTTTTAATATGTTTTTTTACTATATCTTGTACAATTTTTAAAGTTGGAAACATTTTATTTAGTGCAGTGGCTTTGTTAAATTTGCTGTTTATTCTTTGTAGCCTGAGGATGAGGAAAAAAATCTTCCTGCAAATGTAACATCATGTAAAGAAGAATAAAAACTTGTAGCTTTTTCTTTTTTTTTTTTCTATAGCAATTTTCACTTCTAAAGAATTTTCTGTAATTGTCAAAAAACTCCAGTGACCAAATATCTCCTGACGTATTGAATTAACTTTGACAGACTAACATTTTATCCAAATAAATGCATTTTGACACCACACTAAAAAATTACTATTTTGGCAGTTGTCTTACAGGCTATTCAGAATACATTTATGTACTCCTACTAGAATTTAGAAATTACATCTGGTAATTTCAGAACTCATTCAGCAACAGCTGGATGTTGCTTCCCCATACATTCTCTTCCCACCAGAAGTAAACCAGATCTTACCTCCCCAAAATTGAAAATCAAAATGCATATTTACAGTGAAACTCTGTTTATACTTTTTGCAAGTCCTGGATAAATTCTACAACTCCATAGAGAAAATATCTATTTTCAAAAGCTGTTATCTTCCACTTTTTTCTTTTCTCTTTTATTCTTCATTAAAGTTCTCATTTATAATTAAAATGTTGGGAAGAGATTCTGGAGCTCATGAAAATGTGCACAGATGGTACTTCTTCCCCATACATCAGATAGCATTTAAATAAAGCAAAAGTTCCAGGACCTGGACACAGTTCTTGCAAGGTCCCAGAGGAGAGGAGTGGAGTGGAGTTCAAAATATTAAGTTTTTATTTTGCTCATAATATTTAATTTCAGTTATGTATTTTTCTCACTAATACATTTTTTTTCCTTTTCAGTCTTTTTCTTAGTTTCTCTCTGCTCTGAAGGAATCTCCAGCATGCTTCACAACAAAGGGAAGAATTTTTTTTTTTATTTATTGAGAAAGAAATGGCAAATATTATGAAGGCAATAAATAGAGGAACTACATTGAAACAATCCTCATTAAATATTAAGTTTACTCTTTGTTTTGACACATCCCTAGCCTGAAGTAATAAATGAAAATTAACCCAGTATTTACAAAAATGTCCGTTACAATCAATAACAAGACACTCCATAAACACACTATTTCATATTTGAGAAATTTCTATAATATAGAAGCATGACTTGCATAAAACCCATTTATTAACTTCTAGAACTTGGAAATTACATTTAGTACAAAAGGATAAGAATACAAGTTCATTTGAAAATTTGCATCATGCAACATCTGCAATTTGAAAGCAGGGTCAACATCAATTCAAATCAAAAGATTTTTCTATTTTTATTCACAAGAACATGTGATTAAAATAAACAATGCTCATATCCATCACGTAAAACAAATCAGTCACTAACTAACCTTCCCAGATCTACAAGGTAGTGTTCATTTTCAACAAGTTTATAGAGTAGATGATGAGCTGCACGTTTTATTTATAAGAATACTTCTTTTAACATATTGCACTACTTTGTAATAATTTTAAATAAATCAACAATATAAAAGCTTAAACTAAAACAATAATCAGTCACATTAAATTTTCTTGTGCCTTGTTTGTTTCAAGGAAATTGGATAATATCAGCTGGACCTTACATTTACAACTATTTCATTCGTGAAATAAACACCAAAAACATTTTCAGCATTGAACTATAAATCTGGTATGCACCAATGAAGACCACTTATCCCCCCAGAAATTATCACAATTTCTTACCACCTTCTTGCTGGCCAATCACAAGGTGAGATACATCAATCATTGGAAGTACTTAGAGAGCAAACACAAGATAATTAGTATTAGGAGCATTCTGAACATTTTTTGAGGCAATTCATTTATGAAATAGTTTCATTTAATATCACTTGTGGATTGGAAATTTCCAGATAAATACCACTGCATTAGTTGTATTACCAATGATAAATGTTTGAACTTTTTCCTCTCTAATAAAGGAACAAGAAAGTCGTGGGATACATTTTAAACAACAGTTTCTGACAAATCCTTTTAGAAAATGTCTCCTGTTTTCCAAGTACTGAAATCTAGGACACAAAATCTACATCTACAAAAATAAAGCATGAACAAACAGGAAATAATTAAATATATTACATTAATCCCCAGAAATGCCTGAACTGCGAGAAAAATAAGTTAAGTATTACTTGACCACAAATCATCATATTCATTTATACAAATGAAAAGTTTCTAGACAAAAAGTAAATGAATCTGAAACCATGAACTTCAAGTTTTCTGAATCAGGAATAGCATATGAAATATTGAAGAGCATGACATTAGCACTAAAAATTTGCTCTCACAATAAATGTCTTTCGCATCAATAAGTGATACAATTTATTTGTCTTATAAACCAAGTTGATTTTCACTTGCCGGTAACAAAAAAAAAAATTGGATTTGCACAAATATAATTACATCCGACAAATTCTTACCTGCAATCATCAGTTGATATACTATATGCATAATAAATAAAAGGGAACAACGACAATATTATTTTAAGGGAAATATCAATGCAAACCATCTCCCAGAAAATTGTCAGTCCGATGTCAATTTCCAATAATGTGAAAAAGGTTTTGGAAAAATGGCAACTGGGGTTAGGTAGCTATTCCAAAACACTTGAAATATTAAAATATAACAGAATGTTTTGACAAGTTTCTCAATGATTACCAAAGTAGTAATTAAATTTATTCTCCATTCACACATTTATTTTTGGAAGAATACATTGTGATGCAGGACTGTTGGTGTCCCCATAAATCTAAAAATGCACATATCTCTATAGAGCATGAAGGTCACTTTTGAAAACAAAAGTAGTATAATCAAGGATTTAGGTAATAGTTTTATTATAACCATTTTTATAATAATTCATCTATATTGGAAATTAAAAACGTTACCTATAGATTACTTGTATCAACTTTGCTACCAGTCCTCTGGTATTAGTAGAAAACAAAATTAATGAAATAAACTTTCAGTTGATCTTCATTGTATCTTCAACTTTCGTAAACAGAAAAAATAAAACAATTGTATTTGAAAAATATAATCTGAACTCAGAAAACATGAAAATTTTAGAGTATTTTCAATAGAAATAAAAATTAAAAATGTAAATCTTAATCTCCTATTTTAGGCGTCTGTGCTTTATGAACAGACTTTAACTCTTATGAAAAAAGCAGAGCAAGAAAACTATCCAAACGCTTCTCTTGGTAAATATCACGTAAACACCCTTATACGTGACTCTTTTCCTCTTACAATTTTCACAAATAACATTTTTAAAATAATTCTTTAAAAAATTCATTTTCTATCTCTGAATACTTCACAAATAATATATTTAAAATAATTGTAAATAAAACTATAAAATTCTTTTTAAAAAAGGAATAAGAGATTCAATCCTAACATGAAGTTACTACACGTCTACTACTCACCTACTGTTTTGTTAATGTACCGAGTAAATATACTCAGAAATGAACATTTTGCTCTAAGCACAGGTTATAAAATTTTACATAAAACTTCAAGATATTAGGATTAACACAATGTTTTCCCTAGTTTCTTTTTCAATGATGTCCACAGTAACTGTTTGCTTTTGTTGCTTTTGCTGAAGTTCCAATTTATATTAACTTGTTCATATTTAGATCGTGCACTTCATTTTATCTTGATGCACTTATTTTCACTCAGCATTGAAGTATGTTGTTCTATAAGAATAAAAACAAAGACAGTGATTTGTTTCATAATCTATAATAAAATTTTCTATTGAACATTATTGAAATTAAAAGAATAAAAAGTATAATAAAAGAATAGGACAACTAGGGATGTGATGTATGTGTGGAAAATCTGATGACTTAGATTTCTGAATTGTTGTGGAGGGAAGCACATTGAATTTTGTAGAGAATCCATGAACAACGCAGCATTAAGATGAAGGGATGAAGATGGAGGGAGCAATCACACTCTGGTGTGGAGGGACCACTGTATTCTAGCAAGAAGGGGCAAGCTCAGAAATATACTGACTGTTGTAGGGAGTAGAATTGGATTAGAGAAACAGCAGCAGGAAGCCTCTGATGACCATTATTATGTGTGCGAGTAGTTCAAATAAGGCAACATACTGACATTACTTTACATTGTAATATGCATTTTAATGCAATAAAAGAAGTAATAGTAAATATTCTAAACTGTCTGCAAGGTTGAAATTTTGGTTCAGGTATAAATACCCGGTGATTATTAATTTCTTATGTATAACATTACTAAGATATTAATTTACTATAAAATTAAACTATTAATACATCAGTAGTAGATAACGAATATTTTAAAACTCTTTTACAAAATTAATTATCACTATTTACAGAAGGAAACTTATTTTGCCCCCCTCGTGAATGGAAGTGAAGTTTAGGAAAGATTTTGTTACATGTAATATATTTTGATACTGGCATAGCGAATAGGTGAAAAATCATTTTTCACCCTTCAACATTACATACTCAATGTTAAAAAAATTATTTAATATGGAAGTGATATGTAAATAGTTAAATAACTACCAAAAAATTGATATTGCATCTTTTTTAAAACTAAATTGGCAATGTACATTTATATTTTTATGTTCTCTTTTGTTCCACAAAAGAGATTTTGTATCCTATCGATCAATTAATCACATTTTCTGTTTTTATTATAATTCATTGAGAGTTATTAATGTGAAAGCTGCTTTCTACTTGCCACGTCGGAACAATAGTGAGCTATAACCTCACTTAAGTTCATGTGGCATCACTGAATGACATCACCAAATTCAGCAATAAAAAGTCCTAATGTAAAACAATCAGCATCTTGCCAGAAAAGATATTGCTCAGATCTCTCTGGTAATATATTGTCCCACCTTGCTCTTGCTACTGTTATGATAACCGCAAGATGCAGAAACACATTGCACAAACTTAAGGCTTATGTAAGGGTAGTATTACTGCTTGGAATCTGCAGGATTGGTAACTGCAAGAGTAGTTGCAGTTTGTAACCTTCTAAAAACTTAAAATCTGCTCTTGCTGAAATCTTTGCAGATCGTAATGATCCATGTCTGAAATATAGAATTATTTACAAGAAGTAAGAAACAACTGGTACTTCTCCCAAGAACTTCCTGAAGAGCCGACATTTTACTACGTGGACTCAAATTCAACTGGTAAGGGTCTTGAGAAAATCCTATGCACCAAATCAAAAGAAAGCTCTCTGGTGTTCAGGTGATGCTGCAGCGATAGCAGTGATGCCCACGTTTCAACCATGTGGTCTCCAGGGCTGGATGGTGAGCATTCAGGATTTATGAAGAGTGATTTTATAAAAAATGGGAAGTTTTAACAGCTAGTGCTGGCAACACAACTGAAGGTTCTGTGGTCGTTGTGTCCTTGAGCCTATTAGACTCTCCTTCCTCCATTTGTTCATTTGCAGTTGGCTAACTTGTAAATGGCTTCGACACTTCCTTTTGTGATGTCCTCGTCCAAAAAAATGTAGTGTGCCATGAGAATTAATTGAAATTAGGGAGTGCTATGTGCTCTTCTGTAAAAATTCTTTTTTTATAAATATTACATCAAGTTCAAATTTTGTGTGAAAAGTATTATGTTTATATTAAAATCGAGTCTCGAATGTGACATGCGTACGGGTGGCGGTGCATACAGTGCAAACAGAATCCTCCTTCATGATTAAGGAATGCATTAACACTTAGAACATTAGTGTCATATAAAACAATTGTTAACTCACATTTGAGTGATGGGAGCATAGTACTAAATATTGAAAGTCGAGGGTGTTATAATTATAAATAAAGTATCCCCCACTACAAGAACGCATGAGCTGTGACGACCACAAAAGGTATTTAAACTTACCCTGAAAAATAATTTTTCTTTTAATTAACATTCATGGCAGTTTTATTTTACTGAATTTGAGAGCATGTTCAAACAGTTTTTCACAAACGTAATTAAATTTCAATATTTTCCGGACTTGCGTATGTGCATATACCTCATTGAAACTCTTAGATTTCTGTAGTGACGTCTTCACGGGAGACATAAACACTACGAAGGGGCGTATCTGAACAGCTGACACGGTGGAGGGATACTTCTCTGCATCACATGTGATGTTCACTTGTTTAGCAAACTGTCACTTTGGCTCATTCTTATAAAAATCACTCTATACTGTGTAGGGACGGGAATTTGGATACCGGTTAGCACGGAAAAGAAGTCCTGAGGGATAGCTCCTGGTTATCTGCAACACTGATTGCCAATCATTATGGAGACTCAACCACACATCACTGCTGATGTGGGGATCTTTGACCAACTCCAGGGCTTACTTGATCCTCCTGAGTCACCACCGGTTTCTTTACGGATATCTTAGTTTCTTCAAAGCAGATGTCATTGCCAGTTTCTCATGCGTTGTACATTCTTGTTCTTGAAATGGCTAACATGCTCCCATACTCTTTCTTCACTGTTCTGCCAGTCTCGTTCATGTAATTGCGACTGTAGCTGCATGGGACGAAATAAACGCCCCCATTTGGAGAGGTGAAAGATATCCTTGACTCCAACCAAAATCTGGTGTGTCCCAAAGTACATCCACACCCGGTAACGTCTTAGGAGTTTGCTGATTTTGTCAGTTACACCTTTAATGTAAGGAAGCGTGGCTGTTCTTTTGGACTTGATAACTGTGCTGTTCAGTTCGCTTGATGTCAACGGTTCGTATGCTTTAGGTCCCTATTTGTCATGGTCTTGTTGCATCCATTAACAGAGAATGTTTTAATATTTCCCTTTTAGTGGGGAGGCTGCTCTGGTCACAAATTCTCGCTGTGTGAATGGCGAGAGTTTTAAATACGCCATTCTTTGTTGTTGGACGGTGGTGTGAATCAGCAGGACAGTAGCAACTGGTATATATGGGCTTCATGTAAACCGTGTGCTGTGAGCTGCCATCGTTATGTCTGTTCCCCAAGACATTCAGGAAAGGAAAATGGATGTACTTTTCCACCTCCATGGTAAATTTGATTTTGGGATGAATGCTGTTGAGGTGTTTTAAGAATACATGCTGCCCTATCCATGCAGCCAAACTGAAAAGATGTCTTCGACATTCACGACCCACATTGTGAGTATAAGGCGCGTGTTATCGAGCCTCAGTCTCGAAATCCTCCATGAATAGGTTGGCGGCAATAGGTGACAAGGGTAAACCCATGTCGGCTCTATAAATGGTCCTAGAACTTCCTCTGAAATTGGAAGAAGGAATATTAGTTTAAGTAACAAAAATTTATCATGGTTCGTACTGTAATACACATGTAATCATCTGGCAACGCTGATCTGAGGGCACATTTACTTTTATCTTCCTCTTCACATGGACTGAGTAGTGTTACTTCTTTTCTTACCAACTTTATACATGAAAGATTATAGCAAAAACAAAAGCATATTTTGTGACTTTACTTCTTACTACTTCCCTAATTATAATTTTCATTTCTTTGTAAACATTGTTCATGGACTTTTCAAACCAATTTCTTCCACTAAGCCTCTTTAAGTAAATACTACCTATGGCTGGAAAATGTGACAAAATACAGAGAGAGAATAGATCATAAGCAATGATACAATCTCACATGTGTCACATAGTATCATAGTAATGTTTACATACTAATGCAAGCCTCGCTGGGATGATGTCACACAAACATGTACATGCAGGCTCTTTGATAAGATCAGTGCACAAGAAGAAGTTCAATTTTCTTCCTGTCCAATGCAAGTGATTCCCACATCTATTTTTCATTTCTGAGTAAACAGTCACATTCCCATAACATTTTTAAAATTTCAGGGAAGGGCCTTTGCAAACAGTATTCATAGCAGCACACAGAGGGATCCCATGTGGTTGAACACTGTGACTAAACATTTTTGGGGATCACTGGCAGGGCATATCATTCAGTGCCTCTCAATTTTCTGACCTACCAATATTAAATGTTTAGAACACAATGGCCTTGTCTTCGAATATGTAAGTGATCTTGAAGCCTGACTAACCTTTTAACTGCTACAGGCCAGCCAGTTGTGAGTCAAGCGTCTTGCGCCATGCTCCTAGCCCCGCTGTGAGCTGAGCTCACTTGTACACAGATACCACGCATCTTAGTTATCAGCAAGTCCTAGCGATAGCCGAAATCGCATCTGCACAAGCGAACTCGCCTAGACTCTCGGAACATCACGGTTCCTTGTACAATCTCGTCCAGAGACTCCCTGCAACAACCTGACTGAGTGTAATAACTCATCCAAAGGCTACCAAGCACAGAAATATTGTGTGTATCAACTTGTCTAGAGCAGTCAAAGGGTTAACTTTTTGGACAAAGAAAAACCAATTATCAAACATAGAACTATTACTTTTCACTCCAGGAACCAAAGTAGAGCTTGAACTGTTAACAAAGGTATGTGTATTTCTTTACCTCAGGATTTTTTGAGAGCAAGTGGACCTTGGTCATTACCTGATGAAAAACAAGTTGAGAAAATTAGAAAAATCAACTTCACCTTTGCCTGGCAGTGTGCCGACTCGATAGGCGCCTCCCATTATCTGGAGTATTCAGAGTAAATCTGTTTGTTACTTGGGGATTGGCTCGCAACTCTCGCATAGTCACTTCCTTGGCCTGCAACAAATATATGTAAATTGAACAGAAGTACTACGAGGTGTATTTTTTAATCAAATCTTTGATAGAGTCTAAAACATAATCACTTTCACTAAGCTGCCATCCACAACAGACACACAAACACCTCCCTGGTATTTCAATTGCAAGATGATTCTTACAATTAAAAATGATTGCAAATCACCTTTTGGGCTATTTGCCATTCTGAGAATGGAGAGAGATGGCATGTGATGACCAAGGATATTGATTTGTATTATCAGTGCAGGAAGATTTGGCATCTCAAATAACAAGGATCATTACTAATGTAGATTTCAATGTGGGTGGGTCAGTTATATTTAATGAGCAGGTTATGATGAACACCTATAGTCAAGGAAACTTTTTTATTGAGTCAGGTGCGACTCACCCATTGCGAGTTTTATTGAGATGGAGGGGTGACAAAATGAGTTAAACACAGATTACGAACTATAAAACTAGTGGTGCATGTACTTTCTCACCCATATTTTCATGAAATATTACATGAAAATTAATCACATTTTCAAAAACTTGCACATCACTTAATTTCAAAATCTATCTTTAAGGAACAGATTTCATTCTAGGAAAAAGTACCTTCAAGTACCCCCCAAAATTAAAATATCTGTTCCAAATTCAAGGGGCTGTCATGTCAGCCAGATCAATTGGGAATATCAATTTAGGAGAAAATCTGCCGAATGGTTGAGTCGGAAGTGTTCACAGACAGATGTTTTGCAATCGATTGATTTTGCACTTTCAAGGACCCATAAAACAGGGATTCTGGCTACATGTGTTAGAGAAAGCAATTTACTACATATAGGAATATGATTTATCCACTTTCATCACCAGGAATATAGGAGGCCAACAAAAGATTTTCTGACGAAAATCGCTGATTCCGGCACAGGGTTTTACTTTCTCTTCTTACGAAGTGTGAGAAAGTGAAAACAAACCTACTGTTGCAGTAAATAATCAAAGTACTTGCATAGCCTATCGTTTTTCAACTTTCCTTATTTTACATTTTCTTACATTGGTCCCCTGAAAAGTGTAAAAAAGGGGTTTTACTGTATTACTGTGAAATGTATTCTTTCACCGAACACATAGGCCAGAGTGTGAGGTGATGTGGGAGTGTCAAGAGAGTGAGTTCAGTGCATATAGTTGGTGGTTAGGGAGAGTTTTCATGAGAGATTGACATAGTTCCAAGTCTTAGCATTACAAAGAAGGTTATAAGAATTGATACAAATCGTGCGTAAATATGGGAATATGCATGTGTGTGAATGAACTCATGGATGTAAATCGACATGCCATAAATTTTGAATTTCAGAGAGCCTCTGTTGTTTACTTTCAATATGTTAAACCTGCAACAGACTAAATTGTCGCAAAGTTATGCATATACATATGTTTTGAAAAGGAAGTTATAAAGTGTACTTTTGTTGTATATTATATCTATATAAATACATTCTCATGTAAACATTCAGCATTTGGTACAAAATTTGGAGCACAAACTGCAGAACCGAGAGATGGTTGTACATACAACGGAATCAAATTATGGAAACGTTGGAGTCCTTTTGGAGTATTCACTCATCATACTACAGCACATTTGGAAGACTGCCTTTCTATTTTGTTTTATTAGTTTGCAAAAGTCACTATAGAATGCTGCACCATGATGGGCAGTAATGGCGGGCCTACACATAATTCTCTCTGTTCTCTCACTACATCAAAATAAGGGATTTTCCCGTCCTATGAAGCGGCTGCCCCCGGGTCTTGACACACTTTTGCCAGCAGCCATTATCACCAACCTAAGTTCATTTTTCTAATTTTCTTTCCAATTTTTTGATTTACTAATAGTAGAACCGAAATATTTCTTTAAGAACAGTAAAGAAGAGTAAAACCTCATCCTAACTGGCATAGCCTATCGTTTTTCAACTTTTAGAGTTGCTTGAAAAATTTAGAGCTGCTTTTAAGAAAATAGTGTTGAAGCGTTGCTGAAAATGCAAAATATGAAGCATTTTTGAGTTTTCAATAAAACTTGACAAAGTCATTTGAAACACTTCCACTCACAAATGCAATAGTGTGTACAAATCGCTGGAAATGTGCATATTAATGGTGTTAAGACATATTTTAAATAAATTACATTACAATTTTTGAAAAAACAAAATTAACAGCAAAATGAATCTTATGTCATCTCAAGGAGTGTTATTAACACTTTATATATACAAAAAGTTTGAAGAAAAAATTTAGAGCATTTTTACGAAAATAAAGATTATGCCTTTAGCTACGGATACAACGAAAGACAGAATTCAGGTCAAAGCTAAAAATCTAACTTTTGGAGCAATTTTAAGATATTTACTGATAGACCAAGGTTTAATTTCACAAGATATTGTGTGGTGTCACAAAATGGTCCCCATTATATCTGATGTTGAAAAGGGTTTTCACTAGAATAAAGTAATAAGACAAATATAACAATTTCAGTAAAACCCCTTTTTAACACTTTTCAGAGGATGGAAAAAAGTGTAAAATGCAGGAAAGTTAAAAACAATACACCAGACGAATCTTTACATTATTTACAGCAATGGTGATTCAGTTTTTACTTTCTTGCTCTTACATCGTAAAAAAGAAAGTGTTATAATCGAGGGCCAGGAAATGGCTAATTAGCAAAACAAAAACTCTTATTCACAGGCCCTGGTAACAAAAACAGAGGATAAATCATGTTCCTGAGTATAATAAATTACAACCCATGACACATGGAGCAGCCAGAATTCGTGTTTTGTGGGTTCTTGAAACTGAAAAATTGATTGAAGGCATAATGTGTTTGTCTGTTTGTGGTCAAAGCTAACACCAAAACCTTCCACCAAATTTTCCTCAGAATTGATATTTCCTCATTGTCCTGATAGAACGGAAGGTTCTGCAAGTTTGCTACATAAATATTTAGCATGTGTGTATTAATTTACGACTATTACTATATTGGAACAGGCTTTATCCACTTCATATCAGTACGAGTTTTTCTGTCAAAAATCGCCATTTTATGACTCAGCATACTATACAGCTTTCTCCGCTCTACATATATTTCCCCATATAATATGCAAGTATACAAAAAAAGTAAAAAACAAAGAGAGAAAAAAATTATGTAAAAGATGGAAAGCACTCTTCAGTTCAAGTTGTAAATTGAAGGAAACGAATGCACTGTAAATAGAAGCTTTAAGACAGGATCAACAAAAAATTATGTATAAAACAGAAAAAACCTAAAACACGGGAACGCAAAAACAGAGTTTTACTGTAACTGCAGTGGTACGTAACCCATCGATTGATAAATTCTCACACATCATAAAGAAGTTAATGGTCTTACTTTCTGCAACACAAACATACCTAGTCTTTTTTATACAAGAAAAAAATTAAATCTTAAAAAATATTACGCTTAAAGTCAAGCATACGGTACAACTTACAGACACTGTTTAAACCGGCACTTTGTGCCACCCTGGCGGCAACTGCACAGTTTGAATTCTGGAGGCTTTTAGAAAAGTACCTTCTTAAAAGTGAATTGTAATTATGCAGTGGATATACTCAAAGATATTTGTAGTGAACATGAGGGACGAAGGCCCAAGCCTCGCCATGACTTGGGTGTGGGTGAGCGAAGCAAGAAAACTTATCTATGAAAGTAAATTGACATTACAATGCAGCAGGGACAAAGTGAATGAAGAGAAAGACATGAAAATCTCCTATCCGTAATTTATATCAGAGGGTGTAGCGTAATTTGAGGGAGGGCTTAAGAAGACTCCCCCCCCCCCGGCACCATGCTTTTCTGAGGGTGTACTGTGAACCCTACTTGAACCAATATTACATTATAAAAAACATGGATCAATTAATTAATGCAATTTACACACACATTATTTTATCCATTATTATTTAACTTTTAGACCGTATATTTTGTATTTTGAATCCATATATGTGTTATATTTAGGTACATGTTATTCTACATTAATCCTAGCACAAATTATTATTATTATTATTATTATTATTATTATTATTATTATTGTTATTATATCATATACAGTTCACAGACTTGTGATTATCTGAGGTTGTAGGAATCAAGACTATCTTTGATAAGCAAGAACATACATAACCCTGAGTTAATTTTTTTATTCCATTTTTGAATGTATCCTGTTCCATTTGCATTTGTCATGTCATTTCATTTCCTAACTCAAAACTCAATTTTCAGTCTCTAGGTTTGACCACATGTACTATGGAAACATAGCCACATTTGGGTAATATCTACTTGTTGACTTATATTTAGATGTTTACAATCAAAACCTAAATCAGAAAGCACTTAAAGTCAAAAAGTAAAACATTTCATTCTCCCCTCACCTTCTCCACTTTTTGCATGAATTTTTCAATCAACTCTGGGCAGTTTAGATTGGCCTCAGGCTCCCATGTATCATCTTCAGTAGTAAAGCCTTTCCAACGAATGAGAAATTCCCTTTCTCCATTCTTCTTAAAATGGACTTCCACAACTTTCTCTACCTGAAAATGAAACATTCAATTAGTGTTATAAGTAATGTAATACTTTCAATAAAAATTGTGATCAATCAAAGCACATCCACAAGAGCAATTTACAAAATCCAATAAATGTAGTCCTTTCACAGTTAAATAACACCCTCTTTGATGTATGAACATAGAATCAACCAAGAACATGGCACTCAACCAAAGATTCAAATCAGCACTGACACTATTACTGAATATTAATGCCAAACTGCAATGCAAATGAACAAATTATGCCCACTAAACAAATTTGCATGATATAAGAATTGTTTATATTAAATCATTAACTGACACTCTCAAAATTATTCAACTTTTAAAAAGAAAGATAAATTATTCCCCATACTGTCAATAAATTTTCAAGAAACTCATACCTTTAAGTTCAGCTATAAAGTTAACAGTGATTGTTCTTCTCAATATTGTATGTAACATTACCTCATAAACTTTCTCTCCACCTTCTTCTGCAACAGGTTCCACGACACGTTGCTTCTTCTTGGGTTGTGGAGAGGAGGGCTCTTTTTTTGGCTTTTTGGCTCCTTTAGATTTTGATTCCTTGGCAACTTTTTTAAACGCATCAGGGTTTTCAGCCAAGAATGCATCAATACTGTCAGGGCAACTCAAATTTTCTTCTGTTTCCCATGTATCTTGGTCTTCTTCAAATCCTTTCCATCTGATTTTGTACTGCTTGACACCAGACTGAATCCTACAGTCAACTACTTTTTCAACCTTAATTCAACACATATGAATATAAGTAGTGACCAAACTCAAGGATAGAACAATACATAATACAGCAATAACGTTTTTATCCACATTGTTCAAATAAATAAAATTTCAAAGTACATCATTGAAATGTGCCATAACCTTAAATTAGTAAACAAATTATGCCGCATCAATACCTCGTACTGTTCCTCTTCTTTTATCTCCACTTCCTCGTCTTTCGCGTGATCATTATTCTGTCCTCTCTTGCCTTTTTTCGGTCTGTTATTTAATGGCTGATCATCTGATCCAGTTTCGTCGTCATCTTCCGTTTTCGGAGCTGTGTTTTTTCTTACGCGTTTGTTTTTTTTGGTAACATTTTCTTCGTCCCAAGACTCGGCATCAATATCTGCGTCATCTGGCTTAGTAGCCACAATTTTCTTCCCTCTTTTACCTTTCTTACTCTGGTTAAGAGAAACTCTCTTATCACTTGAACTTTCTTCAGCGTCGCTGGGTGCCTGATTTTCATTATCCTGAGCTTCTGTGTCTAGGATAGATCCTTTGCCGCTATCATTTGCATTAGCGCCCTTACCCTTTTTTGATTTGGATGATAAACGCCTCATACCGGCTAATCGGTAAAACACCTGCTGAATACACTATGTAAGTTGAACTGGACGAACCAAGTAACGCTTTTTGGTCACAACACCGAGTCTCGCAAAGCTGTATTCCGGCAATAATTGCCCGACCAGTTAGCACAACTGCCAGCGATAGCAGTATGCTGACAAACAAGGCAGGGGCAGGACCCAGTCCCTGTGGTCAACGGCTCTTCGGCACGTACTATAGCGTCCCTACGCCGTCAACGGGGGTTACAATGCTGGAACCGTGGTTATCACGTGACAAATATAACGGCGAAACGAATATTTATATTAGCAGGGTTAGGGATGAATACATGTAGAATAAAACAAGTTTGTTGACAATCAATTTATCTAGGGACATTTACGCCCAAGCAAAAAGTTATATTTCCTAGGTATTCCGCCAACCATTTTATTATTCTTTCTCGTATAATACGTAGTAATCACCACCTCTTTTCAATTTTCACTGATGTAGGCCTACGTAACAATGAGTACTCTAGGCACTGAAATGATTATAAATATTATTTACACCAGCGTTAAAATCGTTAATATTACTGTAACGGATGTTATATATTTCTCCGAAGACCCCTTAAACATAGTTATTTTAACGCACGTAAATATTAACCCAAGATCAACCTCCCAACGACAGTAAACAATGGTAATATTATTCCTTGATCTGCTGATGACTTCTGGATGTAAAATTCCTGGCATGGAGCGTGGCTTCGTCTACCTAGTCGGCCTTGAGTGGAGGTAAATAGTTTACGACCTCTCATTCCTCGTAAAATTCCTAAATGGTTTAATCAAAATCATTTGAAAGTTACTCTCTACAGATCAATCAGTCGAGTTCCGTATAAAAGTCGAAAGCAAATGCCACCGTAGAAACTTGAGGTAGTTTCAAAGCATGCATCCGATGGTATCGACAAAGCTGCCCTTGCTGGACATGCTTCTTAATTAAGTATGCATCACGATAAATCATTTTCTTTAGAATCCGAAACGTGCATAAAAATTGCCACGCGCAGAATTCAAACAAAAATGCATGCGTCATAATAAATAACAATAATATTAATAATAATTTTTGATGGAAGGAATTTAAGAAATTAAAATAACGTTTAAAAAGAGGATGCCCCTTCCCTCTAAAATCAAAAAACTCAAATTTTAATTTTGTATAATTCTATAAATTATCTAAACAATTAAAATAAAAAATCTTTGACAAACATTGCCTTATGAGAGCATAAAATAAAAAATATTTTAGAAAGCAGTAAATTAAAAAAACAGTAAATTTTCAAAGGCAACATTTTTCTCCCATATACTGAGAACATGAGTAAAAAAAATAATGCAAGAGAATAGTTGTGTCAGCAAAACACAGAAATATTCACAATGGTGTTAGTTTTTCAATGTTTGAAATTTAAACTTTAATACAAAATGTCATTACTATGTATCCTACAAATCAAATTGATGTATATATGAGAAAGGAAAAAAAAGGTCTTCAGGGCAGATGTATCGCTAAATGTCTATGCAAGAACAAATGCTATTCATTGCAGCAAGGACTTTATTTTTTTAACAGATGTATAGTATACACAGTAAGCTGCATTGTCATAAGATTGCTTATTTTAATTTACATTTCTTGAAACCTAGAGAAACTTAACAGGAAAACTACAATGTCTCTTGTCCTCCATGGAGTTCTCAATTTTTGGATAAATATCTTAGAAAACTAACATTACAAGTCTGAACGAACCCCAAAACCAGGGCCAGGTGGCTCTCCGGATAATGATGTGAGCTTTCCTGCTGGTTCTGCCGCATATCTGCCACTCCTGAAATGCATATTGCTCATATTAGGCTTTTATTCTAAATGGATAATATCATTCAACCGAAGAATAACATTTTTTATTATTACAATAAAATACGGCAGAAATATATCATAATAGTTGTAAATTATTTATGTGACAATTGATTGTTAATATCAAGACTATGCTCTAAATTATTGGTAACACATGCCATCTATTAGTCTACTCATGCCATATGTTTCCTGGACAATTTCATGACTATCAAGACATACAATATATAAATCTTGAAGAAACCAAACAATATTTTCTTGCACTTCAATTTTTAAATATCAGAATTCAATGTCTAAAATAACTTCAATAATATTAATTAAACAGGGCTTTGGATTAAAACTTGCAGACTGGTATAATACATCATATAATACATGTTTGCGTAGAAATGTTTCATGCAGAAAGAAGCAAAAATTGTTTAATGAGACAAAATTGGGAACAGACCCTTTAATTAATTAAATCAAATCTATTGCTCAATACTCCAGACATTACCGTCTCAACTTCTCCCCCCCCCCTTCTCAATTACATATTACTGTAGAGTTGCTGTACATCATATTTTTAAATAAAATTAAATGTGTCATGTGCCTTGTATTTGCCTGATGCACAAATGAGAACCGGTGCATTGCTTGTCCTGTTTACAGTTTCAGGAGAAAGTGAGATATTAGTCTATTCATGCAAATCCTTCAGCTATGAACACTTGAAAGAATAAATTAATTGGGTGATTTAGAGATTGTCTTCCTTTTCACCAATTTTGCTCAAACAAGGTCTGCTGGACCCGGCTGACTGAACACGTTCACTGTCCTATGAGACGTATGCGGTTCACAAAACAACTCAATGGTCATAATACGTCTGTACCACAAACCATGTGGGTCACAGTCATTAACAATTTCTATTGCAAATATTTCCACAAAACACACCGAAGCTGTTCAGATTTTGACTTGGACTTGCTAGGATTGTCAATGAATTTAGAAATACTCTGCGCTGTGCAGAAAAATATATTTACTTTTGTAAATACTGCAAAAAAAGAAAATTAGACGTTTGGATGTGAGGATTTACATTAATGTTTTAATAGGGACAGAGAATGAGTTAATGCTCTTCAAAATGTTTTATTATATAATTTCTCAATATGTGGCTGGGTTGGGGCCATAAGGTCCGCTTATCTGCCAATCTGTATGAATGAAGTTTCATTACAAAATTGAAATAGTTTATATTAGAATTATTAATGTTTTCATATATATATGGAACTATTTAGCCTGATGTATCTTTTCTAAAAAATTTTATTTAGTAGAATTCTTCCACATTAGTATCATCCTCTGAAAATGTACTTCAATTGATATAGGTTTTAATAGGAAAACATTCCATCTGGATCAGACTATGAAGCACAATGAACGATTCCAAAGAATACAATTATTCGTCATTAAAGTTTCCTTACTATCTTTGTAGTGTTGGTATTCAACGTGGTATACAACCTATGTCTAAGATAACCTGCTAAAAAAATAGCACACATTTTAGAAGTTTCAAAATTAAGTTACTTGAGTGATGAATTATGTTGGGAATGTGGAGGTAAAACTTGAGGAATGACCACCATTGCCACAATCCAGTGACATTGAATCTGCTGGGAGAGATTTGTATTCTGATGATTCATTATCCTACAATGGTTTTATATTATTAAGAAATGACTACCAAAGGGTCAAAGATCATCACCTTGCTGCAGAAAAGAAGCGCATAACATTCTGAAATTTCTCCCTAGAACACCTCAAAACATGCCGGAACTTATAGCAGGAGGCATCATAGTTTGCATAAGTTATTTCTGATCAAATGCAAAAATCATATATTGTTTCTGTAAACGTATTAGGCTGCTGCTTGATCAATCAACAGGTTAATTAATTTATGCTAGTGTATGTGAACAGTTACATCAGCCGTGGCCTGAGTCTACAAAACTATAAATTGGTCACAAAATTGAAAGTTAACCAAGAAAAGCACAATCCTATGCACAAATTGACCAACAAATGCTTCCATATCTAATATTTAACCGATCAGATACACAAATTATTTTTTGAGTTCCAAACAAAAAAGGATTTAAATTTCACATTCCAAATTAATTGCTGTGTCATTTGTAAATCAATCTGAGATATTTGGACATTCAAGAATCACACAAACTGCAATGTGGTTCCAGGTTATATTCCTGGCATTGTCTTGGTACAATATATCAATTTGAGATGCAATCTACTTCAATGTCTGCGATATTCAATAATCGAACCCACAAACAGATTCAGAATCCTAATAAAATGCAAACAGTGAAAATTATAAGAATCTGCCATCTCCTAGCAAGTTGACGTATAGACGCTGTATGATGCATTGAAGATACATCATACAACATACCTAGAGTAACACATATTAACCATTATGACAAAATGATGGGTTGTAATTGTCAGCAACTAAATTGAACAGTAAAATGTTATCATGTACTTATTGTATTACAAAGTAGATAACATATTAGATGCAACGCAATCTTCTTTAGTCAAAGCAGTATATTCTACCCACAGATGAACACGAACACTCCATGAAAGATTATCATTATGTTATGTTTTATATCAAGTGGACTATCAATTCAAATTCATTTGTATCTAACAAGAAGTAAATGCTTAAACCAACTTATCTGTAGTAGTCATAAATGTGACCTGCAATGTTTTTATTAAGTTATAACAATTCCTTGAAAGTCATGCAGCACACCACATGAGCCATTATTGTATCATAAATCAATAAATATAAATAAAATAAATGTCTTCATTGATGGCAAGGCTCAGGCCATTTAGCCTGCTCTTCCGCCAAACCATATCATGTCTCACATGTAAGTAAAGGTTTCCTCACCTTTCACGACCTAATATTCTTTGCATATTCACATTTTTCAGCTGTGTGTTCACAAGGCAGCGAGATTACTAGGTTCTATAAGGTGATAGGGACATTTGATTTTCTAATCTCTAAATTTCTTGCTCACTCTCTCAAATTAAAGTACTCAGGTTAAACTCTTTTCTCAAATAATTTCTTTTAATTATTAATGCATAAAAATACTATTAAAATAGAAAAACTGAGTACATTGCACAAGCTAGTTCTGTGACGACTGGAGCAGAATTTCCCCCAACTATACAAATGAACAACATATCAGGATCTTTGAAACCACATTTTGGACTAGATAAGCAAATGGTTGGTTCAGAATTATCAAAATATGACAGAAGTTTCATTGAAAATCAAAAACAAATGGACAACTGCTCTTGTCACCTGTCCAAATTTTTGATACTGAGGAATATTGCATTCCTTTAATATTTATCAAAATAATAGGTAGCAGTACGATTTAGTTAACCTAGAAATCAAATATTGTGGGGCAGCTATATGCCACTTACCTTGGCCCAGCTTTAGGCTTCTTTCCAGCTTTCAAATCATCCAGAATTTCAGCTGTATCCTTCACAGTTAAATCTTCCTGTAATAATAAATAATAATTTATTTTTACATAGATCTTGCTTGTATTACCATGGTAAAACACAAAAAAGAAATATACCTACATAATAGTCATCATTGATTTGAACCATTGGAGCATTAACACATGCACCTAAACATTCTACTTCAGAGAGAGTGAATAGTCCATCTTCAGACGTTTCTCCAACATTGATATTTAATTTATTCTTAATGCAACACATTATATCATCAGATCCCCGCAACCAGCATGGGGTTGTAGTGCAAACTTGTACATGGTACTTTCCAGTAGGATTCCTTCCATCAAAACCACAGAAATTTTGTGTTGAAATGAAATTCATAATTGTTTTGTATATCAGTTTAATCTGTATTGTTTTTTATATCACTGTTTAATAAGTAACTGTTGTATTACCTCATGAACATAGTATAAAAAGTTGCGACTTCATATACACGCATTCGAGGCATATCTAAAATGTCAGCTACTTTATGCATAGCTGAAATAGGGAGCCAGCCATGCTGGCGCTGTGCCAAATCCAAAAGAGGAATTACAGCAGCTCTCTTATGTCCTTCAGGGTAAATAGCCATTATAGCTTCTGCTCTCTAAAGAAAATACATTATTTAAGGAAAAGCATTTTATTTATCCTTAAAACGCCACCTTCCAGACATACCTTCTTGTTTGCTTCAGAAAATTCGAATGGTACATCAGGGTTGTTCTCCTGAGAATCCCTATGCTATAAAACGGAAACAAATTAGCAATGTGACTAAATACAGTACCGTGGGATACGTAGAAAAAAGTCTCACCACAAAAAGGCTGTCACTTTGAGTACATGATGATGTCTGGAAATTTCTAGCACTACGCCACTGAAATAAAATTAATGAGGTAAGAGAATAAGCTAAGCAGGAAAATAATAATGTATTCTCATAAATACGTGTAAAATGTTACCAGTGGTCTACTCAAACTCCTGATGGTGCCCAACATTTTACAGGGAAATTGACACACTTACAACGTATGAATATTGCAATGACAACTCTTTAAGACTTTTATACGATTCTCGACAACACAATTCTAAAACAAATTTCCCATAGACAAAATTTCAGGGCACTTCGGCGAGCAATTCTAAGCGACAGATCCAGAACTCAACCCATCCACCTTTCCCAAAATCCCGTCTTCGGCACTGGTCTTCTGAGCGTAAATAGGGCCGGTTCACTCATGTTAAAAAGCGGAAGACGGAGTTTTGTTTCCTCGGACACTCTCCTAGTGCAGATAGAGCTGCTATTGCATTTTCGCGCGCGTTTTGAAAATAGTTTTGCGCGAGCATGAATATGTATTATTTACTTTTCTTGTAGGAGTTGTATTATTTGCAGAAAATGGGCAAATTTGATGTACGAGGTTGCTCAGCTCTTGGAAGATGCCATACCATAAATTGTCACGAAATAATAGTAAGCGACAGAAATGGTTGAAAACATTAATTGCGAAGATTTAATTGATAAATTATGTATTAATTATATATAAATAATATTATAATAATATTTATTGAGTCACATATACAATTACAATCGTGTATGACGAGTCAATATGATGCCTTGGGTGGAGAGAGCGAAGTTATATTAGTTCAGGAGCAAAACAAGGGGCCATCCAGTATTTGCTCAAAGGAAACTCGAATAAAACCTGATCGAGATTAGGTCATTGGCCTAGAAATACAATACTTGTTACAGTTTGATTAAGATATTATACAGTAGATAAATTATCTGCTAATAATTAACATTTCAATATATTTTAATGCTACTACTTATAATATTTACATTAATAATAACAATAATAACAATAACAATAATAATACATATCAATTATGTTGCAACTACATCAAATTTAACAATAGTAGTACATTCTATATTTATAACTTGAAATGCGTGAGGAGGCAAGTTTTGACCAGTTTTTTTCTTCTTCTATTTCACAGGATGTGATATGCAGTTCTTTTTTCTTTGCTTCAGCTTGAAACAGTTCACATGAAACAGAAAGTCTAATGGAATAAGACATTCTTATTTATTTATATTTTTAGGGAAATGTTGTAATATTTAAAATTCCTTTACACTGTAGAACATTGTTAAGCAGGAAAGCTTTTCATTTACTTTGAAATGTATTAATTGTGTTTATGTCTTTGATATCAATTGCCTAGTTTGTGGTAAAGTGTAATTGCCCTCTCTTAGGGTACTTTTTTGAAAAAGTGGTAGTTTCGAGAGTGGGGAACGTGTTAGGTTTTCCTATTGACGGGGGTTGTAGTTATTGTACATCAGAATTTAAGTAAAAGTGTCTTTTATTTTCCCATGAGAATTTCCTTTGTGAAGACCACTATTTCAAATATGTACATGCATGGTAGAAGAGAATCCTTACATAATTAACAATAATGGCTGGATTGCTGAACATGTGAAAAACATTTTGCCTACATTTAGGAACATTGCCCTTAACGTTTTTAAATTTTCAAAACAAAATTTAGTAATTAGAGCTATACATTTATATACTAGATTCACTTATTACCTTCCAAAACAATGTTCTTATTTGTTCACACATTCCCCAAATTAGTTTGATATTTATTTCACAAAATTCTACAATGTTTATTAGGCTAGTTTTCACACACAAAGTATTATTCAATACACATGCTACGAATATATATAAATAAATATATATATATATATATAAATAAATAAATATATATATATATATAATATAAATATATATATATATATAAATAAATATATATATATATATAAATAAATATATATATTATATATATAAATAATATAATATATATTATATATATAATAAATATATATATATTAAATAAATATAAATATATATATAAATAAATATATATACTATATATAAATAAATAATATAATATAATTATAAATAAATATTATATATATTAAATAATATATATATAATAAATAAATAATATATATATATATAATATATATATAATATAAATAAATAAATATATATATATAAATAAATATATATTATAATAAATAAAATATATATATATATATATATAAATAAATATATATATATATATAATAATATATTATATATATACTATAAATAAATATATATATAATATAAATAAATTATATATATATAAATAAATATATATAATAAATAAATAATATATATATATATATATAAATAATATATATATATTAATAAATATATATATATATATAATAAATATAATATATAATAAAGATATATATAATTATATAATAAATATTATATATATAAATAATATATATATATATAAATAAATATATATATATATAATAATATAATTATATAATAATATTATATCATAATAATAATATATATTATATAAATAATATATATATATAATAAATTAAATATATAATTATATAAAAATAATTATATTAATAATAATAAATATATATATAAATAAATAATATATATATAAATAATATATAATATATAAAATAATATATATATAATAAATATATATATATATATAAATATATATATATAAATAATATATAATTATATATAAAATAATATATATATAAATAAATAATAATATATATAAATGATATATATAAATAAATAAATATATATATAAATAAATAAATATATATATAAATAAATAAATAAATATATATATAAATAAATAAATATATATATAAATAAATCAATATCATATATATAATGTCTATAATACATTTCATCATTCACACTAACAGCAATTGCATCTTCCAAGTGAAAAAATTTCTTCATTGACACACTTAGGAATTTTATCTTCTTGGAATGTTCTTTGAGAAGGCAAGTGAGCAGAGCATGTAGAATATGGTGTTAGCACAATACCATCTTCAGCCCCATCTTCTAGTATTGAAGTCATTTGATATTATCTTGCTAGTCCTCTTCAAATCATACTTGATACACATCTAATAGGAATGTAACTCTTACACCTAAAGAGGTTAAATAAATTATATTTTATCATAAACTAACCAGAGCATACATATTCTAGAAAGACTAATAATGAGAATATATATACTCTGGTTAGTTTAGGATAAAATATAATTTATTTAACTTCTTTAGGTTTGGACACGGCAAATAAATATCGCGACACGAATCACTATACTTTAAACGCATGACATTCTAAATACTAACAAAATGCTGAAAAATTTGACTAGAAATTCCAGAGCAACACCAGTAGCCTGCACGTAACTAATCAAAACCACCGCCTACATTGCCAGCATTTTGAATTGCATGACGTCACGCATTTAGTTCGTCTCGCTACTCTCCTACGGGAGATAGCGCAAAAATCATTACCCCGTTTTCACCTCCAAGTTTCACGTCCCTGGTTATATACTCTCTGGTATGATGTTCCACACTCTTTGGTACAAAGATATAACTACTACATTGCTAACTCGACCAGTCAAAGCATTGGATCAGGTCGCCATATTAGAAACGGGCACAAAGCTGGCGGGAATTTGAATTTGAGTAGTACCAAGCTCATGCCCTGAGGGAATGAATATTCAGAATTTCACAAAACTATTTTAAATAATTTATATCTGTTAAAAATTAAAAAGTAATACAAATATTTATTTCAACAAAAGCTTAATTGTTACACATGTTTGAAGAGAAAGGCACTAAATGACTAGAATTATATTTACATTTTGTTCAATAATATCAACTTTTTCAGTTAATATCTTTTACTGATAGAGCAAGTATCTTCAGTAAAATGTTTGGCTTGGGAGAAAAGTCTTATTTCTGAGTAATTGTCCACTATTGAATTGTGTAGTTATAACGTCTTTGATCTGGTATGAAGTTCACAGATGTTCAATCCCATCCAAAGATCTTGTAACTACACTATATAATTACTCTCATAACTACTGCGGTTAGAGCATCTTTGATCCTATCTCCTCATAGAGAATTCATTTATCAAAAACCAAAAGAAACCCAAGTACAGTATAGTATAGTACTCTTTGAAGAAACCTGAGACTAACGTTTCCTGTGGGCTGGTTTCTGAATCCATATGATTGGCATGTTTTCTCCGGTCATTACGTTTAGTTTGGTAAAACATACGAATATATATTTGGATGGATAGATATGAGAATAGGTGGTGTTCTATGATATTGTGGTGTAGTTTTGATTTTTTTGCTCCAATATGCTATTTGGGGCTCTGATTATAAATCTGAAATTTGGCAAAAATATTTCCGTTAGAATTTGAGTCATAACTAAAGAAAATTTTTTGTTGGCTATATCTAAAAAACTATCGAATTTAAAATAAAATTAGATCACGGGATTGGTCCTTGTGATTAGAGAAACAATTAGTTGCGCTATATCCCGTGAACCAATTTTATTTTATTATTCATCAATGGTCGCGATTCTATTATAGTCAATTATCGAATTTCAGCAAAAAAAAAATCTTCGTCAAAGTATTCTACGTAAAATTTCTTTCCTACGCGTTTGGAAATTGAGATTCCCGGATGTGTGGCGTAAAAATAAAGGTCTTCACGCTATACTGTGATTTTCGAAACTGCATCAGGCAGTTATCAGCTGGCAGTTTCATGCAATGGGGAGCTTAAATCATCAATAGTGACCTCAATATGGTGACGTAAGCTCCTGATTGGATGAAACCGACAACAGCTGATACCTGTCAGAGACAGTTGCATTATTCGCAGTATAGTTATCGGAACTCTGCATTTGTTCCTAAGGACCGGTTGAACGAATGAAGGACAAAACTGGTTAGTAACCCTCAAGTATTGCTTAACACTGGGTTAAAAAGGGCGACCAGTTGTATGATACTTTACTCCACCAGTGTTTCATAACCATCAAATAAGCGGAATGAAAGTTTGTTGGCAAAATTGGCGATTGTAGTTTGTCGATGAAATCTTAATTATGTTTATCGAAAGATTAGAAGTTCTTCTATGTTGTGGTGGAGTTTGAATCGATTTCACCTCCCAGATTTCGAGTAAGAAGACCATAAATTTAACACGGGCTCTTACGGTGACCTGACGCTGCAGACTTAAAACTTTAAAATTGTGGTTTGAGACGAGTTATTAAAAATAGCTTTGTCGTGTAATCCCTCTTGTGTAACACGCCTCCCTCTTGTGTAACACGTGCATGTAACAAATAATGTACTTCAGCTTCCGGGTCAATGACCCATCTCGATCGGGTTTTTGTCCAGTTTCCCTGATCCATTGAGCAAATGCTGAGATGGCCCCTTGTTTTGCTTGTTGTATTTTGTAATTGATTGTTCATAATGCTTCCTTGATTTTTCTGGCAATAATTGTAGAGTTGTCGAATTCGTTATTTCCTGAATTTCAAGTGAAGTACAAACTTCATTGTTACTGTCGCTGGGTTCAAGATTCATTTTCTATTGAATAATCAATTCGCAATGTACCAAGAAATGAGAGTACAACAATGTGTAGGTTACGTACATGAAACTGCGAAATATCACTTGCCTACAGCGGTTCAAAAGAAGCGCGAATAGCGAAGAACGCAATTTTGCAAGTGGATTCCACAAATTCTAGGAATGTGATTGGTCGTCCGGCGGTGGATTCCGTACTGAAATCGTCGGGGTGTGTATTAAATGTAATCGATGTTTAAATATACAGCAGGAATACATATATTATTAAATGGTCTTAGAGAAATTAAATATCTTCTCCAATTTGCAACCAGCTTCCTAGGAAGAAAATATAATGACTACTGATGGTTCTAATTTGCGCAAAAATAGGCAGCTCTCATTAGAGCGACGTCTCGCACTTCCAAGCCTGTGAATGACCCGCGATTTGGACAAGTTCTCAGTTAACCTTTACAGAGCATATTGACTGCCGAGTAATAGGAAGATCTGTAGCACACCTTGACTGAATTGTACGAAATTCTGGAGTAGTCTGTTTTCTGACAAGTGTGGGGAAGAAGAAATACTCCTGATGTATTTAAAAAGCTGAGTAGAAGGAAGTAAGGCTCTCAGATTGAATATGACGGTAATATTTTTTTGCAAGATTTATTAAGCTAATTTGACGCTTGTAAAAAGGGTTGCCACCTTGCCAATTCCAGAAAACCGAAGACCACTGCGACCGCGGGGGGGGGGGGGGGAATTACTGAAATCTAAAAAGAAATTGAAGCAGACTTATTTATTTCTTTAAAATATATTTACATATCTTTGGTTTCTAGTGATCTATAAATAATTAACATTTATTCAAAATAGTGTTACACTTTGCTAACATTCAACTTTTTCCAGCTATACTTTTCGTTGCTCAGAGCTTTTTTTAGTAGAGATATTTGCTCGGGTTTTTTAAGAAAAATCAATGAATTGATCACAAGTCAAGTCGTAGTTTAATTTTACAAATAACTCAGATTTTACGACGCTTAATGTTTCCAAGAAATAATTTTCTAAGAAAAAACGAACGAAAATTCGATCTTGTTCAAAATGAAGATATCGAATAGCATTCCCGGGGGGTTATTCTTGAAACTGTTGCGCGATGCGATTCTTGCATAATCGCTAGATGCTGTCTCTGTCTGATATGCGTAGAAAGAAAGACAGCGGATGGCGATAACACGGGAATCGCAAGACAATTTTCATGTTCTGCTCTTTATCTTTCTAATGAAGAAGGAAAGGACAGATTTCTGATGAAATAGAAAAAGCTTTAAATTTTAAGTTGAAAAATCTATTTATTTTGTAAAAAATTTGAAAATGTATTGAAATTGAAAAAAAAAACGGAGATAATTTTTCAAAAACCGGAGACCGGAGATGAAGCTCAAAAACCGGAGTCTCCGGTCTGAAACCGGAGAGGTGGCAACCCTACTTGTAAATGACATTGAACGCAATACAAACGAGAAAGTCCAAGAAATATTAGGTTTTGTATCAAATATGTTCTATTATTTATTATATTTGGAATCTAAAAATTGACAAATGTTCGGCTATGTGTAGTATGAAAATATTACGTAAAGGTTATGTTAGTCTTACAGAAAACAGTATGTACCGCTTATAATCAAGCCTCTTTTTACATTGAGATTATGCTACTCGATCATTTATAATTTGCATTGGAGGTTTTTGGGGGCTGGTTGAAAGTGCCGCAAAACTATTCGCACAAATGATCTCTAGGAATTCCCTTTGTTACTCTTACTAGTTGAATCCTCTACAATTCCCATTTACGTTAACCAACGATATAATATACAATTTAACACTCTCTCCAAATAACTATTACAAAAAAGTGTGTAGATGCACCACATACTACCACAATTTCGCTGTGGCCGCGAACAACCTAAATTAATATTAATCTATTTACAGTTTTGAAGGCAATACTGCTTTTTAAATGGCAATAATCTCTTAATGATGCTTCCTCATTTCCACCTCACAATTTCCTGGTTAACAAGTTCTCCCTGGTCGCCTTGACTTTGACCTCATTTTCGGTGCTTGTGCGCCGTTACCTCCCGCAGCTGCGTCCTCCGTGCTCCAAAGCTCGACCTTGGCCTCCGCGCAGCCTCTCGCGCGCGAGCCCCGGGTCGCTGGTGACTTCTCGCTGACCTCTTGCGTCGTCTTTCGCGTCGCTTCGTCCCCCTCGACGTTTCTGTATACGTCCGCGTGCGAATGTCCCTTGCCATGCACTGAAGAACTCGTGCGTATTGACGCGTAGCTCTCGCTCGCACTGTCCAAAATTTCGCCGCTGATTGAAATTTACTCGATCTCAGGACAAACTATTTCCTATTGTACTGTCCTCAGCTCCACAATAACTGGTAGCCTAGATTAACTCCTCGCGTCTCGTTTGAAGAAATACTTTATTCCAGAAGGATTCTAACATTTCTCGGAGGGCTATCTAGGCGTCTGTTCGACGTCCAACACTCCTAACTCGGCGAAGTTGTTGCTGGATCCGCGGGCAAGAACTGAAGAGAGTACTACTCGCTCGAAGATCAGGAACGAAAGAGGATGACTGATCGTCGGCTGTGTATTTATGCACGCGCCCTCCGTGCAGGGGTAGTGCGTGTCATCTCCCCCTCACCAGTCTGACTGCTTCGTGCCGATACCTGCGCCATGCCGCGGGCATCGCGCGCAACAGTATTGTAGGCTGCGGGCGCGCCCTTTTCAACCCGGTATACTACAGGCGTTTTCTTGATGTGTGGGTGTGTGGGACAAACATAGGCACTCGCGTTCGTCACTGTATATATTACTTGTACGGTTATATTGGATACAATGTGACCAATGTCCATGAAAGTCGACACATCTATGTGTTTTTTAACGCAAAAGGTTTATGTGCTCTTAATTTTGTTGTAACTCCACTACATGACGCTGCAGAACAACATTGCGCTTCATTTTAATTTAATTTCCATTCAAACTGCACTCCACCTGAGCTTCATTGTTTCTCAGCGTTGCCGTGTGACGCAGGGCACAGAGACACCAAGGCGAGACACAGAGTCGGAGAGACGAAAAAGGGAGGGACAGGGACTTAGAGACGGAGACAGTCAGGGAGAGGGGCAGAGAGAGAGAGAGAGAGAGAGAGAGAGAGAGAGAGAGAGAGAGAGAGAGGAGGGGAGGGAGAGAAACTCTGCCAGGAAGATACTTCATAAGTTGAGAGCCGACGACTTTAAAGATAATAATTTGTGAAAATTAGTTGTTTAAACAGTAATAATAGAATGAATATATAAAAGACAAAAGATATGGGTAGAGAGGTACAGTTAGTAAAATTTATATAGTTTTATAAGGCAAACATTTAAATCATAATTTCGTTTTAAATTATAATTTTAAAACATCAATGATTCACTCACAATATTAGATCATTTCCGAATCATTTCTTTTTAAGGGCATGTAACCATATTAGTAGAAGATGTGATTTTTTTTACCAAATTATTACGTTTTCGCAGTGATGAATTGACACATAGAGTAACGCTGGGCACTGCACTCCTTGCCGCCCCTTTTTTCTTGTCTTTGATATTTTTAATAAAGGCAATAAAGTTTGAATAATTTCAATTATTAATAATACAACTTTTTATAATAAAATGAATGTTGCATAAAAGAAAATAAACTCTCTTGCGTCTTGCTGATTGGACGGCGAATTGGTTAACGAGATCATCGCAGTTTATTGATTTTAAACTTTTGGAATCTATTGCCAGCAACGCAAGCGTATTTAATCTGTCTTCTGTCGTTTTTGATCTGAGGTAGTTCTTCACTAGTTTCAAACATGAAAAAGATCTTTCAGGGGGGGGGATTGTCATGATATTAATCAGCGTCAACAGGCTCTGCGACATGATTCTCAACGTGCCAGGCAGATAGCTATAATATCCAGAGAGCTCACAGTTTGTAGTTCCTGCCTCTCCGCAAGGTGTATCTGAACCTTTCCTGCAGATACTACAAACTGTTATGACAATATATCAGATAAAAATCGTATTTTGATTTTCTTGTACGTTTAAATATTCTTTATTTATAATTTTAAATAATAATAATAATAATAACGGATATATTAAAAATGGGAATGTTTCGAAGAAAAACGTAAAGTTGTAGGTACAGTATATTTGAAACGTACATACGAATTCATTGTATACCAGTCTAAGCATCCCCTCTACCCTTAATGCCATTACTCGATAAACCACCAAATTTTGAGGGTACGAGCAGCCACTTGAATACACCAATAAAAAATCATTTACACGAAAAAATTTCGTCAATTCCATTGGAGGCAAATTTTGAATATTTTTCTCAGCGCAGTGTTCTTGCAAATGTAACATTTCATTTCACAATTCTTTCTTCTAAATCCGTGTCATGGAAGTCTCGCAGCAAGTTAGATTTTTCTTGTACATTGATTGCATTCAAATTTCATAGTTCTAAAGTTATGAAAATATTTCCACTGATCTTGTTGTAAGCGTCAGTTTTTCGAGTGAACTCGCAAACTAGTAAGTTATCTAAAATCACAAAAAACGTATTGACTTTGAAGTGATGGTGGTTTAATAGTTAGTTAAGTAAAAAAAAAAAACAACTAAAAAATACGTTCTTTGTTCTTGTTGACACCTTTTGATCAATTGAGTTAAAATGCTAGTCATGAATAGCACACATATTTTTGGGGCAAACAAAAGTTCAAGTGATTTATTTGAATTATTAACCGAAATATGTGTTAATATAACAACGTGTTTATATAACAAAACTACTGGTGCTCCAAGAGCATATGCTTTCTTGCATTAATTCTAAATTTGAAATTTTCGAAAATTCAGATAGTTCAACGAAAATGAGACTCGTTGCATTCTTTTAAGCGTCCCTTCTATCCGCGGGAAAAATGTAAAGAAAAAAATTGAAATGGTTTTTGAGAGAAAATTTAATTTTTTAATTACCTATATTTCGCGCCAAATTTCATCACTACTCATTTTCGAATAACTGAACATGAACTTATTTAAAGATCCGTCTTTAAGGAACAGATTTTATCGAGGAAAAAATCTCTATCTTCATTATTATATTTGTTGGAAGACGACAACAAAATTGCACTTTCAAAATATCTGAGACTTCAACGAACAGGTGCCCTGCACCGTTCTCCTAGGATTCCTTTACGCTTTAGGACGACAAAGTATCATTAACAAATTTGCGGCCATTTTTGAGAAAATGTTTGAAGTATTTTTGAGGCTTTATGTGAAGTACCCTCAAAAATCCAAATATCCATTTGAAACACCTAAAACCTCCAGTTCATTCAGATCTATGGGGGAATATCAATTGTGAAGAAAATTGGCTGAACGGTTTAGGCGTCAGTGTTGACCACTGACGGACAGTTTAGCGTTTTAAAAGCGACGAAGTATTTGTGTTTATAAATAGTATTACATAACCACTAATATAGCCTGCTATTATGCTAATTAACTAATACTCTATTGAAATAAAATTGCAGTGTTGTTTTTAATCTTTAAGAATCTTTGAGTAAATTATCTACATTTTATTGATACTCTGTGATTATTAATACCAATGCTGAAAGGGTCCTTTGCTCACCTGGAATGTTAATCAAACCTTTGTATCTAAGTTCCCTTTTTCTGTACTAGCAGTAATTTTTATAATTAAGGATTAGATGCTGGAAAAACATCTCACAACTTTCATTTTCAGTTAAGGTGGCATACCTGATATTTTCAATATGCAGGTTTTTATATTTAATAAATGTTAATAACTAGAAATCTAAAATTAGAGACCAAAGTTCTTACAATACAACAATCATATTGAAAAATAATTCCCTCTCTATTGCAAGAGCTACAGAATTTAGGGGTAGTCCATTAGTCAGTGAGTCTCCCTACCACCCTAGTAAAGCTTGACTACATTGCAACTCTCAGACATATCTTGACTTCTGATGTTCAGGCGTTAATTTGACAAAATAGTCACTCACAAAGGAATTAATTATTACAAAAATAGGGAAGCAAAAAAGAAATTTATTCTGGCTACAGTAGGAGTGCAGAAAGGCGTGCAAAAAATGAAAAAAACATATAAAAGGAACGATTGTTATAAAAAAAAAAAATTAAAATGATTCACTTTTTTTATAACTCTAAAATTTACATTAGCACTTATGTGTAAGTAAACCACCTTTTATTTATAATCTTGATTTCACATGACCACTTAATAGGATGACTACAAATCTGTTTTACTCATGATGCTGTCTCTTTGAAATACTTTTGTGGGCTCACTTTTGAATCTCAAAATGACATCACAGGAAATAGAATTATATTTTTCATTCTTCACACTTGTGTAACCACCATCAATTAGAAGGGAAAACAGAAAGCTGTTCTCAAAAGTAATCGGAGGCCATACTCAAAAGTAGGATAGAATTCCTTGTGAGTGTACAAAGCTTGTCCACATCATTAAAAAAATCAAAAATTTTAAATGGGGCCATACTCCCCTCCCACCGCCAAAAGCCTAGAGTTTTTGTTTACCTTCCTTTATTTGACAAAATTGATTTAAATATTTATTTGTTTGAATTATGTAATTATTTTTAAACAAATATACAATATCATATCTATTGCATAAATAATATACAATATAATATCAAAAAAATTCATTATTCAACAAAACTCTAGGAAGGGTTGTGTAAGGAATAAAAAGCATTTGTAGAAAGCAATATTTAAAATAATAGCAAAATGGTGAACTCCCAAAGATTAAATGAGGGAGAAATGACCTGAGCAATTTTAATTTTAAATTCCTTCTCACTGAGGTGTCATATGCCCCTAGTATTTAGTGGCTCCACAGCTCTGCAATGGGCAGTGTGCTATGATTGTCTTCTACTTGAGTTATGAGTATCCCTACAAATTAAAGAAGTTATCATCTTATGAAATTGCTTCGATTTTTGAAAAGGCCCGAATATTTAAAAAAATTAATTCAAAGTGTGATATGTGGGAGTTTTGGATGTCTTAAACATTAAGATCACTGAATGACTTTGGAAAAACTTTTTCCTAGTCTTAGAGACCAGAAATTAGGAAAAGTGCCCTTTTATTATTGTTACATTTTTAATACTTATTTTGATAATAGGAACCACTTAACAGTACTTTTAGAGTTGTGTTAGAAGATTTTCATTTTGCCTTTTTCCCCCTCGTATTTTAGCTTCTGATGCCTATTTTCTTGATTTTGACTTTTTTTTTACCTTCTCCACTATTAATTTTTTCCCCCTCTCCTGGCATCAATCTCAATCAAGCCTCGGCTTTCCCTACAAGCATCAACATGACATGAGTCAAGAAGTTTTAAACTAGGGTTCTAGGCCCAGGAAGTGTTAAAAATTGCTAAGAGAAAGTGAGATAATTTCAGACAAGATTTTCAGATTTATTTGATTGATGCTGACACTATTCACTCATGAGGAATATCATCCTACCTTTGAGTATGACTTACAATCTGTTTCGAGGACAGAGTTCTCTGTACAGGATAGACAACCCTCCTAAGTGCTGGTGATTACACAAGTTCAAAGAATGAAAACAATAATAGTGTTCTCTCTGTTGACAGGTCAGAATTCAAAAAAGAGTTCACAATAGCATTTCATTGAGTCAGCGTCATGAGCGGAAAAAAATCATAGTTATTGTACCAAAATTTAGTGTGCCACTAACAATAACTTGAATAGAGAATCTGAAAAATAACCACTGATAGAGTGTGTAAAATAAAATCTGGTGGTAATTTGCAATCAAATTAAGACGAACATAAATAAAATATCATTTCCTTCCATGCAAGTGTAAATTTAAATTTTAGTTAGAATATAAATGTAAATCATTTTCATTATTTATTGTGAATTTTTACAATAATTTTTTTAAATATTAATTTTTCATTGTTTACATGCCTTTTTTGTACCCTTGATAAGCAAGAATGAAGGCCTTTTTGCTTTAATAGAATAAATGCTTTAAGCTTCTAGACTCAACTTATGAATAATTTCTTAGTCCTGTAAAAATTAAACTGAAAAATCAAATATCAACGTTCTCTTGTTATGAATCCATAATATTCTCAGAGATAATAACCATTTTTGTAATTCTAAATTATATGCGTTATATATGAAATGTAAATTCAATTCACCAATGAACATGAAAATTCATGAATAAATGCATTAGAAATATATCAGTTGCACAAGAAATTAATTCCTTAAATTGTGGTAATCTAAGATAGGCATTGATATTTGATATTCAACTTTGAAGTGACACTTGATTCCAGAAATGTAATATTTTCTGCATCAAATATGGAAATAGGTTCATTTTTAATTTTGTATCAGGGATTGCAGACAGAAAACTTTTATTTGGTGAATATTCGAATTGTGAAATGGTCAAATCAGGTGTGCCCATCTAATATAACATAAACAAGGATGACATAAATAAGAATAATTAATGTTTGGTGCATTAAATATCACTTGTGCATTGGAAATTTCCAAATAATCATGCAACTTAATCCTCATCGTTACATGACAAGGAAATTTGTCAGTAATTTCTTACCTTCTTAATTTCATACATGCGACACATCAGAATATGGATAATAAAGAATGATGGAAACAAGGACAAAGAAGTTCAACTCAAGGTTTGTTGTAAAAATAATGTTTAATAATTAGTAACTCATAAGAGTTCTGTACATAAAGTAGCATTCATAATACAATGAAGTGCTGCATAAGGCAGATTATTAGTAGTAAGTACAGTTGCCTGTGCATGCTGTGTCAGGATGCATCTATGACTACAATGTCCATGCATCACAAACCCAGCAGCTTGTATCACTACTATGGAGAAGTATTTCGGAGACCACACCACACCGTAGTTTACATTAGATAAAAGAAATATTTCTGAATCTATTTGTGAGCTGGTGACTGTGATTCTTATGGTTCTTAGTGGTTTCCTCTTGACCACGAACAATCATGTCAATGAATAATCAAGTTTAATATTACAAAATGTATTTGAAATTTGCATTCTAATTTATCAAAACTAGTATTTTGAAAAGAAGAATTAATATAGAACGTGAATGGTTTATAAACAATGCAAAGTTTGTAGATCAGTGCAGTCTCCAAATTTCCTCCCACTAAACCACTCTCTGCATTCACACACCAAGCATTCTTGTGCTATTCAAATTGCAGACAAAATGTATATAAAGTGATGATATACTGGCTAAACTGTCTGCATTGATTGTTTTACATTGAAATGCAAGCTGCCTCTAGATTCTTGGCTTCTTCACTCTTCCTGCCCCTTGGCCAGCACCAAAAAGGACAACCATAGGTCTTGTCCTGTTCACATACTTATGTCCATTTTTATGGACTTGCAGTCAATACACTGAATCAACACATTTCCAATAGACATTTATAGTAAAATAAATTTTTAAAATGAGTAACAAGTGTGCAGTCAACTGCACAAACAAAATATTCAAGGTACACACCCTACAACCCAACATCCACAAAAGTCAACTGAGAACATAAGAAATACTCATCTGAAAGGTATAATACATAAATGACCAAACAGTTTCAAATGGATCTGCAAACATGTAAGTATTTATTGTCTTATTCCTAAAACACAATTTTCATATAAAGCATTTTTATCCTCTTCCCATCATTGTGATAATTCATTTTGTCAACTTCCAATTGCACTGCTCAGTAACCATTTCCATTCTATGGTAGTTAATATAGTACGAGAATATCACCTGGTGAATATAATAGATCACAAAATAATACACACATAAGATATATTTTTTATATGCTGATTTTGGTTAATTCAGTCATAATTTGAAATGTTGTAGAAACAATTTATAATATCACTTGTCCTAGATGTAGTAATTAATAAAATATCATTCTTTTGGGAAATACATGCTTTCAGAGACTTTTAATTACAAGTTAGTCAGTCCATTCTATCTAATGAACAATGTTGGTTTATTGCTTAATTTTTGTGAATACAGTGCTTAAGTTTGATTCATTTCAAAGTTGTTTTCTTTTATATTGCTACTTTCAATTGGAGCAGTTTGTTATCTATTTTCATCAGTTACAAGAAACCTTTTAAAATAGTTCATCTTTTCCTACAAACTATTGAAATTCAAAAGCAGTTTTCATTAACACAAAAATTAAGACAGGAATTCAGAATATTGCACAATTATTAAAAATGAAAACCATCTAAACCAGGAAGGTTCTTAAAAAATTCCTTAGTTTAAGAATAAAGGTAAAGCCTGAAGTCAATTCAGTTTGATTTATTTGCATTATTCATAGTTACCTGAATAACAATTTCCTCTACAGCCTATAATATTATTTATCAACATTATATTCGTATTAGAATGCAATGAACAATAAAAAAGAACAAAAAAGCTTGAAAACAAACCTTAAATTAAGGGTAAAAACTTAAATAATTTTCCTGAATAACATCTACAGTTATATTTGGTTACTGAACATGCTATATTTTTTTACATGAATATATAACTCATGGAAAAATACGTTTAGCTCTGCTTCATACTCTTAAATACCCATAGTTCTGTATTAAATAAAAGCACCAAGGAAAGTGTGATGATTGGTATGGGCAGAGTTCATTTTCACACATTTTCTCCATCTTAAGAACAGAAAAATAATACTCCATGTCTTGGGAATTTCCTTTAGAATCTTAGGATGGTAACTGTGAAGAATATACGAAAATTCTGAAAAAATGTTTTCTTTCTCCATCTTCCTAACTTAAAAAAAATATCGTGTAACGTAACCGCCATGCATTCAGATCCATTTCTGCACTTTACATCATAAATCCATCAAGAAACACAACAGATGTGGGCGGACGGAGTGGCAGGCGGGCGGACAACGGACGGAGTCGATGGCCAGGCCATCATTGGACGGAGTCGTCGGACCACGCTGATCGATCTTGACGCTGAACACATCCACTCTCTCGTACACGGGGTGAGAGAAAGAGAGAGATGGACCTCCTTACGCATTTCACGTGGAATCCAGCGTCAAACACGACCCTACATTTCTATATCAACTTTTTTCTGAATAAATAATGCATTATCGGAAACTTCCTTTCCCAACAAATCACTGATAAAACGTGGGATATCGGTATTACAATCAAAGTTGCAGCAAACGTCCTGTCAATCTGCGGTAGCTCCCCCTCCGCGAGCGAGCGCCCTACACCGCCGTGCTGTGCGTCTGGATGCGCACCTTCTTGACGCTGCCGTTGCGGGCGAGCGGCGGGGAGTGGCCGCTGAAGCCCGGGTTCTGGATGCCGACGGCGGCGTCCCCGCGCGCGCCCGCCGCCCCGCGCGGCTTCTTCAGGCTGGAGCGGAGCGGGGAGCGCGCGGAGGCGGCGGAGGAGGAGCCGTTGGTGGCGACGGACGACACGGAGCCGTTGGCGGGCCGCCGCGCCGCGCCGCCGCGCGCGGGCCGCTACGGCAGCCCCTGGCCCGCCGTCACGGCCGGCCGCGCCGGCCCCGCCGCCCGCGCCCGCGCGCGCTCTCTCGGAAGCCCGGGTTGCCGAGGCGGCGGCGCCGGCGGCGGCGTCGCCGCGTCGTGGGCGCCCGGCGCCGCCGTCGGGCCGCGTGGGGTCGCCGCCCGGCCGCCGCGCGAACAGCAGGTCGTACAGCGCCAGCACGAACAGCGCGAAGTTGAGGACGATGAGCGTCACCTGCAGGTAGAAGGCCTCCCCGCGGCTCACGCGGAATCTGTCCTCGCGGTCCGTCTGCAGGGCGAACAGCCCCGCGGCAGCCGCGGCCAGCAGCGCTGCAACACACACACACACGAGACACTCGTTAGATGGGTGCAGGCAAGACCCATCGCAATGCGGGCGGGCCCAGGTAAAAGTGGTCCTATTTTCAGTGCTCTTTTTTATTTTTTTAAAAAAATTATTTAAGGTACAAACACTACTTGTGTGTGCTATACACTTTTATAATGGGAGCCAGGATGAACGTTTTGCGGGCGGTTGCGCACCCATTCCGTTACGCTACTGTGCAGGTGTTGCCACGAGACAAAACCAAGAACATGATTCGAGGGCGTATGTTACCAGCAGTACCAACGGCGTGGCTAGTGCCGCCCGGGACGATCTTTGCGTTTGCTGCCCATCCCCAGCATTCCGTGGAAAAAATAAAAATAAAATAAACACCTTACAAATCGTCTCAAAATCACGCAACGCATGAACGTAGAAGGAATGAAAACTGAATGCAATGTTGTAAGAAGATGGAAAGAAAAAGAGCGACCCCTAAAACTGATACGCAGGAGGAGTGAGGACAAGAGAGGGGATGGATTCCTTCTCCGCCTCCTTCCCCTTCGCGGATGACAAAGGCAGAGGAGAGCTGAGGCAATTGAAGGTTTTTCCCTAAAACATTAAATTACGTACTTTGCAAAATTTATTTTTGGGTGAATTTACATTTTTAATTTATTTTTAATATACACAAATAAATGTCTCGATATTCAAATTATTACTACGCAGGCTTTCCTTTGGTCTGACCCGATGTACCTTCACATTACCGTTATTATTATCATCGCTGACAGAGAATTTCAGCACGAACATAACTCATGCTAACTACTGTTCCACCATGGGGATAAGCTTAAAGAGATTATATTCATAATCTCTAGATTTAAAGTAAGCTAAAATACCGTGCATAACTAGTTTCTTCGCATATCCAAAAATGCGCAGTGATTGGCTGATCGTTCCTTAACGAGCAATTCAAACTGGTTTGAAGAGCAAATACAGTAATATTGTTTCCGTAGGGTTCAATCTATCACCTCCGAATACGCGAAAGAAAACTATTCTCAGAGATAGGGCAGGCAACCGCTTCCTTAAGGAAAAAAAAATCAGCACGCGTAAACAACGTTGTGTGCAGCAGCCCACGCCGCTATAAGGACCGGTTTTTCAGGGGTAACAAAACTTGGTCAGAGCCATTTCTCACAACTTCTTTGCTGTTGGTGCGTGTTCAAAAGATTGTTGCCGGGCAACCCTGGCAGTTCTAAAACGTTTTTGGCATACGACACATACGGCGTATTTATCCATCGGTCAAAATGACAGTACAACGTGCGACACGAAAGAACACAATTCGATTGACAAACCAAACATGGCGAGTGTCTTGGACGAACAATAAAAGATAATCCGTGGAATGCTAGCGTTCAATCCATATTTTTACAGCGTGACAGTTTTACGATAAGGTCTTTCAGGTGCATAAAAAGAAAAAAGTGCTTGTAGCAATTATTGCAACAGGAAAGATGTTTACACCTGATGCAATGAAGGAGAATCGTTAATTATAAGTCTAAGCCTTTCCAAATAAACAAAATAATGTGCAAATGAGTCGTTCTGGAATACACATATTGTTGTATTTCTCTATGTTCAGATACTTGTGCGTGATGTTTACATTAGAAGATCTGGGTGTATTGTTGTAGAGTTCGTATTACTAGTTTCATATAAATTGTCATTTTTACACTACACATTGAACACCTGTTGCAAGTCTCAGGAATTTATTCCTACTTAATGCTGAATCCATAAAGTAGCATTTGCTCTCTTGACAGTTCACCGTACCAAGTACGAAGTTCTTCTGAAAACACACGAGAGAACAAAGGCAATTTTGCGATTAGCAGTTTCAAGAGTGGGCAAGATCTGTACCTTATTACATATGCATGATTTGGGCATTGATAAACTGGGAAGCATTTCTTTACAAAATATCAGTATATCGTCTGGTTGTAAGACTGAATAAAAAATAAGTTCAATGAGTTTATACAAATATTATGAAGTGGAATTACCTTCTCCCTTTCCATCAAAATGTACTAATTTTCACCAGGTGATCAACATCTCGTAACCTACATATTTACTGCTAATGGTCCCACTTCTTTCATAATTTATTTGAATGAAAATTGTTCTACCAGTTCTCTTCGTTTGAATATAATTTGCCTTCACAAGAGATAAGGAAACCTCGAAGGGTTGGATGGATTCACGATACCTACTTCTAAATTCATATAGCTACTAACTATTCTCATCTAACATAATGAATTTTATACAAGCTCTTTTAATAGTTCATAAAGCACTTCAGAAGAAGTACCAAGTTTATTAACAGCCAACTAGTTGATGCTGCAGGTTCAGATTTAGAATAGCGACTAGTTTTGTTTTATTCTCGCATTTTCACAAGATTATGCCTCGCATCTTATTTACAGCCTTCGAAAAGTCACATGTAAGCAAATATTCGAAATTTTAACTTAACTGTAATTATGAAAACGATTATTTTCAGCAAAGAGGTGAGAAATCGAGTAGGGTGATCAGTGAACTTAAAATCCTCGACAACAGAAAACAACAAGAAATTTGAAAAGCCTGGAAAACAAGAAATTAGATTTGAAAACTGGATTTTTTCGTTATCTTAAGATTTACAGGCAACTCTTTAGCCCAAATTCACATACGCAATCGAATTCCGTAAAGTGCATGATTCAATTCAATACATGACGTTGGCGAGTGTTAACATCGAAGTATGTAAGACTAATGAAAAATGTATGCTTTACGGCTGCAAAGTCCTTGACTCTCGGGTCACATGACTAAACGTTGCCACGAGCATAGGTTTAACGTTGGTAGTACAGATCACCTACATGGTTTTAATTTTAATAACGATAGATTCCTATTTTTTAGACGGTTATATTCATATTTTAAAATTTTCAAAACAGTACAAATTTTACACATATTTGACTTTCTATTTTCATCAAGTACAATGTTTCGATGACGTTAATAATAAATTATTAGTTTTTGATATTTTGTAGTCTAAAAAGGGAAATAAAAAGAAGACAATTAGTTTAAATTCATAATATCTCTATAAATTAAAGTATTAGGAAATGAGTATGCAATAGAGGAAAATAAATACTGTGGGCATTTATTTTTCTTAAAAAGATTATTTGCTATTTGCCGGAGTTCCTCATGACAGCAATTAGGCTCTAAATACTTTCATCAACTCTTGCCAGAGACTAAGTGCGCAACGTCGCCATGCCCAAGAGAGCAGACCAACTGTTGGGAGTGGCAACATTCCACACGCACTTCGTGGGGCATGGCTAGCAAGGAAGAAAGATTCTTGCAAAGCCATCTCCTGAATGAAGGAAGGTGGAGGGATAGATTTTATGGATATTCAAAATCACAGGTTTACCAGTATACTACAAGCGAGTGTTGGTAGCGTTTCGAGTAGTAAAAACAAGGTTTACTTTTTCTAATACACGAAAAATATTGAATTGAACGTAACAAATCAGATAAGGTTAATTGAGTATTTTGAGCTCAAATTTCATTAATTAAACATCTTCATTCTTTATGAATTTAAAAACCAAACTTGAGACTAGCGAAAGGGAGAATGAAATTTCTTACACGAATCGAAAGTTTTTTATTTACAAGTTATTCAATATAAATTCATGTGCACACAATAAATCGAAATGCAGATCGCGTTAATGTGACGAATGATCTTTACTCTTGCCAAAGGAAATCACATAGAATGGCCCTTGACCGTTCAGAGGGCACAACATAATGAGGAAAGGGCAATGATCGGCACGAGAAGTGGGGCGTGCCACCGAGTAGATATGGTCTATAGATGGGACCAGGAGTACGGGCGAAGGAAGAACGCACACGAAAAGTACTGGCATACGTGATCGTGATGGCTAAACGATGAGAGGTAGGGTAAAGGTCACAGATAAAATGAATGGCAGAAAGCTGACAGAGGCGGTATCGGACATAAAGTAACGGTGGCGTTACTAGAGCAAGCACCGGATGTGGTAGCGTAAATGTTTGTTGCAAATTCGTATTACATACGCACAGATCGGGAAGTTCAAATCTCGATGTTCATTTTGTTTATTTTCGAGATTACCCTAACAGCCTGAGCGAATGAAGCCAAGTCAGAATAAAAAACGGCTAAGACGCCTCATTGCATCTGTTGCAGCTGCAGAATATCTGACTGCAATGATCTAATGTTCATGGCTTTAGATAGGTAGGTCGAATTCGGCCGCTGTCTGGTGGAGAATTCTAATTGCCGGCTATTATGATAGGTAGTTTTCTGTTATTTCTCCGATCAATACCAGGTAACTGCCGCAGCAGTACCCTAACAAACAGACCATGGACGCTCGATCTTGCCTTCGTCATTCGTGTTCCTTCCTCTCCATTTACACACACACACACACACACACACACACACACACACACACACACTTATGCTTACATGCACTTTACAGTCATATACTATACCATCGGGGGACCAAACGCGAGCTTAGAACGTATATCGGCAGGGGCGATGCCCCTCTGGGGAGATACCTGGAAAGAGGAAACCTGCCCCCTCCGATAACATGCACTACACTCATGGGCCTACTGACCAAAGTACTTAAGGCGACGTGAAACACGAAATGCACATTCACTCACTCGCAGTGAGAGTTGTCACCTTGTTCGGTCAAGAGTTCTGGAGGCTGAGAGCTCTGATTGCTCGTTTACCTCATTGCCTCCGATTAATTTCACGTGGATGACGAAGCAATGCGCCACCTAACAGGCCACGGACATCGTGCTATCCGAACCTCACCGTCAACCTTACCGTCTTTCGTATCCCTATATTAACATAATACACACGTATGGCACCGGTGGACTTGGTGAAAACAAATCGGAATTCGTATGCTAGAGAGGCTAGGGCCATGTCCCGGCTACGAGCTAGGTCCAGGAGCTTGGAAACTATCTAGGGGGTTATCAGATCAATCCTGACATTTACTATCCCTTATCAAGGTCCTGTATAAACAGGATCATCAATGTGCGAAATTAGTGGTAATTGGTGCGGGGGCGTTTGTGGCGGAGGGTGTGGCGATGGGGGAAGGGTGAGATTTGAGTCAGAGCAATGGAACGCAATGCAGATTGGGCTGCAGGGGGAGAGATTTGAACAAGCTCCAAGGAAATGGGGAGTTTCTGAAGGCCAGGGGTGAATGTGGGTGAGGGATAGGAGATGAAGCGTTTCTGGCTACCCTGGCGGTACCAGCATTTCCGAGCTCCACTTCACACTGTTTTCAATCCTTTAGCATGTATGTGCCACAAGTAGAAAATTTAAACCTTTCTTTATGGATAATATGCTTGTGTTTCATTTCTTTAATTACTATAATGATTCATATCGCAAGTTTCTTTCATGAACTACAAATATGATACGAGAGAATTATCCATGCGTCTACTGCGCCCTTAGTGATTTACTGCACACTGTTACATTGGTAACCACAATGCTAAGTCACATGCAATAAAAAACTAATTTCTGAGGTTCTTTAGGGTAAATGCGTTACAAGAATCCTTGAGACAGAAAGATATGAACCTTGCGTAAATCTCGTGAAACACCTTCAAGAAGTTGTATTTTCAACCAACGTGTGCGACAACACTATTGTTTCTAATAATATTTGTATTTCTCTGGCGAAAACTGGGGAAAGATTCTTGAACTCACAGAGCGGGACAGAATGAGGAAAGGACAATGATCGACAAGAAGTGAAGGCGGGGCCGCGAAGTGAACCGATATGGGAGAGAGCGCCAACTGCTCTTAGGAGAACGGACAAGGTCAAGGATGAAGAAATGGAGAGGAGGAGAACACGAAGGAGTGAGCGCAGTAAAGAGGATAAAAGATTAGAGAGTACGGAGAGTAGTTAATTGTTTAACTACGTTCGCGTCTGCGTTTAAGGAGACACATTTAAAAAACTGACATTTCGTACAACTGTTTGAATCTCGACTGACCCGTTCATTTCGATGTCAAAGACAAAGTATTTTACTCTACGTATTGGCTCTTTGAAACAATATTTAAGAACATTTTTCTATAACGAATTAATTATTCTAAATTCACAGTAATTCTTAAAATTCCTACTGAAGCGCTACCGATGTTTGCCATTTGATATTGGATAAGAACAAGCTTTTAAGTCAACTTATTTTTAAAAACTTTATAATAAATAAATTCATCAAAGACTTTCACAAAGAAATAAAAGCTTAAAAGAAAGTACACAACAATCACAAAGTGACTTTCAAAGGTCATCTCATGACATTTACGAGTTCACAAAAAACATTTATCTTTGGCTGCTGCACGACCTAAAATATCGGGACATGTCCTGATTATAGATGTATCCCGCTGTCCCGCCAGATTTTTCTTTGTTTATACCAAATGTCCTAAAATTTTGCACTCTGTTTAAATTCCATACAGTCCTTCAAAAAACCGCTTTAGGACTACTTGTCAACTACATCACAGGCGCTACACAAGAGAATGCTAGTGGCTAATTCCTTTGTTAGCGATTCTAGCGAGTCAACTACTAATGTCATTTGTTCCAAAAGGGTAGTGCTTGTTGTAGCTCGGAAGGCCGGCGGTGGTCTTCCCCCGCCGTATGGCGAGATCTGGCCCCGACTTCCGTCGGCTAGCGGGTTTTCCCTAACCAGGTATCTTCCACCAGCGGGGCACCGTCCCAACCAGGCCAAGCTCTAAGTTCCCGACCGGTCTCCCGGCAAGTGTGGTAGTGTAGTGCATGTGAGTGTAAGTGTGTGTAAGGGGTAGGATAGGGCAAGGAATGGAAAGGAAAGATTGCGCGCGGTCCGTGGCCCGTTTGTTAGGGTACGACTCCGGCATTCGCCTAGTACTGATCAGAGAAACCATGTAAAACTATCGATCAGAGCAGCCAGCTGCTAGAATTCTCCTCCAGACAGCGACTAAATTAAAAAAAAAATTGTAGTTAGTGTCGAAAATCCTGCCACAGTCGGGAGTCGAACTTAGGACTTCCCGGTCAGAGGGACTGTAGTACATTTCTCGAAACGATTATGTCTTGTTTCCACCCTTCATGGAGGCGACCAGTAGTGGGAGAGACGGAGAGAGACCGTGAGCTCGGGTCAATCGGGAGAGGGGCGATCGAACGGCGGAAGCGGTTAGGGGCGGGAGGAGGTCGTGGCGGAAGCTATCGGGAGCTGAATCGACAAGGGAAACGGGTGATCGGCGGACGAGGAAGTGGCCGACCCACATCTGGTGATAGGTGGTCGATCGAAGTAGTGGGAGCTTGAGGACAGGTGCCGTACACGGTTGGAGACGGTGGCCGTCGGAGGCGGCTGGGGCGATACGGAAGCGATCGGAGGTGGTAGGGGCGACAGGAGGCGGCAGGGGTGGTCGGGGTGTAACGTTACAGAAATTTTAAAATATATTAAAAGTATTAAAATTTTATTTTAAATATAATACTTTTTCAGGTTTTAACATTACTTGCGTACTTAAGAGTATGAGTTTTTCTCTCCCGTTCCAGAGAGGCCTCATAATATGACGCTGACGTAAGACAAGCAGCTTTAGAGAGTAATGTGAAGTTCTTAGAGGGATTTCAAGATATGAATTCCAATTAGATCTAGGGGTTTGTGAAAAACTGGACGGAACTAAATTTATTAAAGAGAAATTACATCGAAATTGCAGTATTAAGTGATGTAAATTGTGAAAGGACACTGAGTCCTATCTGGTAGGAACGTGCGATCATAGTCGAGGAGAGTGAGCCAGATCAGCACAGTGCATCAGAGTCAATGGGCGATCAGATTCATAGGGTAGCTGAAACAAATTTCGCAGATTTTTTTCGTTTTTTTCGGAAAGAGGCCACCGCGGGCCAGAATCAGAGGCGATTGAAGGTGGCGGGCGAGTGATCGGACTCGAGCTCGATCTGGTTTAGGGGCGGGGGACATTGGCAGGTGATGTGGGGGCGCGCAGGGAAGAGCTGGTGAGGAAACACAGGAGGGCGGCGCCCGGGAAGGGCGGATGCCCGGGGTGAGGGGGCGTGGGAGGGCGTCGAGGGTCTGACTGGGCCACGGCCGCGCCTCATGCCGGGCGGGCGGGGCGGCGTCAAGAGCGTAGGTGGGCGCGGGGGGCGGCGGGGGGGGGCCGGGCCGAGGCGGGCGGTGGTGAGTTTCCGCCCGGGGCCGCTGTTTGCCTTTCCAAGAGCACACGTGGCGGTAATTCGCCGGCGGCCGCCCGCGCCCGCCACTTGGCGACCGCTCGTAAAGACGGAGGGGCGCACAGCAAACGCTGCGCCGGCTGCTGCGCGGCTGCTTTCTAATTACGCGGCCTCCCCGCTTTTAATTCGTAATGGGTTAGGAACATTCCACTTCGCCTAAAGGGGGCGGGGCGGGGCGGCGAGGGGCGAATGACCGGGTTCGCAATAAAACGACAAGGATCAGGGTGTCAATCAAGTGGTTAACGAGTACCATCGGTTTCCAGATTCAGCTGTTTCTCTTTTGGCCTTTCAGGAGATGTTGCAATGTTCTTTGAACCAATACTACGCACTACCCCACGATGAATCTCACGAATCGCATTCAATAGTTCTCCCTCCCTCTCTTTTGTCTGCGTACATTTCTTTCTTTGTTTCTTTCTTTCTTTATCTTTCCCTCTCGCAAACACAAATATACTTGAACCACAACCTAGTGTGGAGGTAATTTGAAGACCAAAATGAACACTTTTCGTTAACCCTTATAGGCTCTCTTTAAAATTGGCAAACACACAAACAACACAACTCACACAGTAGCTGGAAGAGAAGGCAAAAGGTCCTTTCTAATCAAACAATCACTTTCTCGGCACTCCCCGTCTCCACATTTCCTGAGGGCAATAAGGCGGATCTGGCAACCTTCACTTGAAAATAAGAGTAACGCACTTCTAAAAATTTAACCGAGCTATGGATTATATTTATCTTGCTGTCAATAAGGCAGCCAAATTGAAAAGATGAAAATGTACATTCGTCTGGAAAATCTATAGAAGAATAACTTCAAAGTAATAAGAAAGAAGAAAACCATGCTCACACATACGTATGAACTATTTTGAGGCTCCTATGTCATGAGTGGAACGTCAAGTGCCTAGAAAACGAAGGCACGGTTATGTAGGCAAAACATTGCGTGAAAAATATTGTCGCCCTTTCTGTTTACCGTTTTACAGTATCGCAACGTCTTTGCATTTAAATAAGCCCAGCTTATTTAGAAAGTGTGTATCTGCAACACTGTTGTGACATGTCACACGCGTTGTTTCAAATGAAACACCAACAACTACCGTTACGTGTTGTTTATTGTTATCGACCCTATTTATTGTTAGCCTGCAAACTAATAGACGACAGAACGGCCGCCGAAGAGAATGTGGCACGTAAAACATTGTAATGAGCATGCGCTTTTTTCATGTAATCGTTTTGTAAAATAACAGGGGATAAGAGGGAAAGTAGATGATGAAAGGGAGATTTTTTTGAATAGAGTAGAAGACAAATCAATAACGAACATAATCTTAATTAACTAGCAATGAAGTTCTCGAGGTTTTCAAAACTCTCCGGAAGTAATTTAATCAAATTGATTATGGTGTGTTTCTGTCGATGAGTAGGATGGCTCAGAATAAATGTTACAAATTTCTATGACATATGGGGAGTTGAAGATAACTTTTTGCAGAAGAAGTTGTGATGGGAAAACTCGCATAACTAAGTTTCACACGACCCATTTTGACATGGCGCCCCTGACTGGTAGACGACGCATCCTGAACTAATGTCTGGTACGTACATAAACTCTCAGAAGGCGACCTGCCCACAATGACAATATCGAGTTTTTTGACCACATTGTTTTTCTTTAATTACGTCTGGACAGTTACTTCGCATCCATAAAACCTCATAGTCGTCAAATGGATAATTTGAGCTAAACAAAACACACACACACACACACACAAACAACAACTCAATATTGTCATTGCCATTGAGCAGGTCGTACTCTGAGTCCGTGAACCTGATAAACACAGCATCAGGATGACTTGCCGACTAATCAGGGGCGCGGTGTCAAAAATAGGGCATGTGAAAGTTACATGAAAATTTTCCAATTCATAAGCAAAAATGTATCATCTTCGACCTTCCTTATTAGGAAGTATTATTAAGCTTGAAAATACTGCATTGTCATAGTGTAATATTGCATTATGCCCATATTGCTGAATTTAAGAGGTTAAAGCAGTAGATATATTTCATTAAGCTAGATTTTCAAATAAAAACAGTACTCAACTGAACTTTCTGTACGCGCTTTGCCCGTATTTCATCTCAAATTTCAACGTAGTTACCTCACATTTGTATGTTGAGTAATGTGATCATGCATGAAAGAATATAATGGAAGTAACGAAAAACCTTTCTAATTAATGACAGAATGTAAGGTGAGAAACTACTAGCTAACTAACCATAATTTAACAATATTGCCCGCTTAGGAATTCTCTCCCTTGTACAACAGAAACCACACAATGCGAAAACGGTAAAACACGGTACAAGATGAATGTTACTCTGTAATGGCCGTAGAGATGGAACAAAAGGTCTTTGTACCGCTGATGTAGACATCCTGTTATCGCAGCTTCTTCCTCACCGGTACATCTCCGATGGACCGCCGTTGCAAGCGACGATCGCTTCAACACACCGCCGGAACAACTTACTAGTCAATACCACGGCGAGCGGGGAACGAAAGATAAGACGGTAGCAGAAATCGAAACCTGTCATGCCAGAGGAGTTGGTCGAGGCGCCAGGCGGCGATATCTGCGAGCGACAGACGAAATCGAAAATCGATTGGTTGAAGTTGCAATCTAGGGACGCAAGACCTTAACCCTCCGCCGTTCCCCCCCTCTCTCTCTTTTTTCCGCGCCCTATGACGCAGACTGAAACACGAGCCTGCGGCGTCTCGAAATACGCGGCGCGCCCGCGTCACGGGAGGGGGAGGGGGAGGCGGTCAACGGCCCAGAAGAGAGCGCCCACCGCGCGAAGCTCCGCAGCCGCCGCCGTTGCTACTCGGGGCACACGCCGCTCCTCCCTTCTCTGTGCGTGCTCTCAATCAGGGGCGGATCACTAGGGGGGGGGGCATTATAGCTTTTCGTTATATAATAATTATGTTTGTTACTATATTGTCTATGATTTTTGTAGTGTACGGTGGTATAACGGTTAGCGTATCGGACCGTTTTACCCAAGTTTGGGGTTGACACCCGATCGAAGCCGTGGATTTTTAAGGGCGAAAAATTCCTTCGTACATCTTCCTTTCGGATGTGGAAGTAAAGCTGGCTGTCCCATGTAGTAGATTTAAAGTAGATAAAGGATCCTGAAGCCTAAAAGAAGCCTCTGAAATAAATTCAAATCGCCTGCTTCGTGATACCTTCCTTCTCCGCAAGACAGTGAAAGAAGCATAGCAAAATTTGCATGGTCAGATGGAAGAGCGAGCCTCAATGCCCGAGTAGCGCCATGTAAAATAAGGCATTAACTATGATACTACATAATATTTCTAGACATTTTGGAGGGACTACGCCTCCCCCCCCCCCTGGATCCGCCACTGCTCTCAACGCACTTGCTCTCTGCACTTTGTGACGAGACAAATGATAGTGACAGCCCTTCCTGCAAAATCAAATGTGGGGCGTGGTCGGTGAGTAACCTGTCGAAATGATTCGAATTCATTCCGCAATGTACGCTAGAGCCGTGGGACTCCTTATTAGTTTGACATTCCGCTAAATGGACAACGTTCGCATGAAATAGTATGCTGTTGGACTTAACAATTTAAACAAATTTAAGACATTTCGTTTAATTGTTAATAAATATTATGGATAATTCACTGATTAAAAATTAGTCAACTGCAAGTTTAAATGAAAGTTTATGCTAGGTGTCTGAGATTCGGCGATAATGTTTATTCGTTTTTTACACTCAAATCACTGACAAATATTTTGATCTGCTTTTCAATATGATTTGTGTAAATTCTTGCAATATTCCATTTAGTGTCGTCCTCGGGACGAAGTCAATCATTCGCATTCCCTCGCCTCTAACTGCACGCGCTGAACTGGCATCTGCTGGCGCTCAAACTCCCTCAACAACTGCCTGAAGGGAGAAAATATTCGGTTGGGTGAATGCTGTTTTCGACGATGCCCAACAGAACCCATCAAAAATATTGCCACCTTAAAAGGACTTTACCACACGGGACTGTTGCACCTAGAATAATAGAGGTAAGTTGCTAGTTTTCCTCTAGTATTGTTGTCCGGGAAAAAGAATCTTCTTCCCTCTACCTATGTGAGTGGTAGCCATCTGCTCGTTCTGCCCGCCATCCACCCCACTCGATGCGACATCGATAAAATTTAGATGTTGAAAATTGAAACATCAATATTAAATGACTAAAAACATTAATGTTTTTAAAAATCGATGTTTTAAAGCTGGTTTAGTAGTCTCTAACATTAAATTCATGCATAACAAAATTTAATTTGATAGTGACAGTGTTTGTTAATTATAATTAACATTTAACTGAAAACAAAATTAAAAACAATAAAAACGACGGACAACTAAGCCTTATCACCCAGGGCCCTCTCAAAGGGTCAGTCTTTAGTTCACCGAATAAGAGTAGGGACCAACGTCGCCAAAACCAATCTTAACAAATTGCAAGTATTGCAAAACAAATATTTAAGATTAATAACAAAAGCTCCATGGTTCATAAGCAATAAACAACTACATCACGATCTAAACATAAATGAAATAGCACACCAAATAGAATTCCTATCAAACAACTTTTACACTAACTTATCCTTCATAAAGGCATCAACTCACTACAGACTCGGAAAAGATCCCAGATACAAAGTCAGAATTAAGAACAGATTCCCGCTCCATTCTTTCTTCCAAATATTCTTTAATATTTAATAAATTCTCCTGAGGCGCTTCTTGTTTCCTCTCCCTATATTAAGATTACTTAAGTACATTTTAAACCAAGATTAAGTTATTTAGATTAAGTCATCACACAAATGCAAATATTTTCTTAAAACCTGAACACTGTAACTTCAACAAACAATTAAATAAATGAAAAAAGAAGGGTAGATTATATCGATGTTTAAAACATGAATGTTTTGAAAACATTGATATCGATATCGCATTTCTACTCGTTACACCGCCCTCCGTCTTTCGCTCGCGCCTAAGCGTTCGCCCGTTCATTTGTTCTCGGATATATTCTTAGAAAGCACAAAAACAAACGTTTTTTACCATAAAAATATACAAATCAAAGTCGTCGAGCAATAGTATAACAGTTAAGTTATTAAGTTAAAGACCATTACAACAAGAAATAGTTTCAGTGACAATACATATAAATTAATAATAAAATCTACCAATATCAAATAATTGAACAATAAAATCCACTACCAAAATACGATAAAACTAACAATATAATCTACTAACGATACGACATTGCACAATTCACTTCTGCGCCAATAGAATTGTCAAATTGTAAAAAAATGCACCTTAAAATCAGGATGTTAATTCTGCAAATTCCGTTTTCCCGTCTTTTTGTTCAGTTCTCACTAATCGTGTAAATCGCAACAAAACAAACTCCATTCCTGTCACGGAGTATACATTTAGGCTGCACGCAAACCCAGATTTGTCACACATTTCCTCTCCATTCTCCAACTCTCTTGTTCTCTGGCGCCTTTCCTTTTTCTAATGCATTTTGCAGTTTCGTTTTCTCTTTATTTCCCTAGTCTCTCGACCTCACTATCATCCTAATATTTTATTCCGTTCGTTTCCGCGATCTCGGCCGTCGAGATACTTCGTCCACGATGAATTCTTGGGTTATGTCTCTGCGTCTGCGAAAGGTAATCCAAAATTCATCTGCTTTTCTGAGTGTGCGTTCCTGCCGATCCATGTAGTCATGTTCTCTCTCTCTCTCTCTCTCTCTCTCTCTCTCTCTCTCTCTCTCTCAGGCTTTCCTGTCTGCTAGACTCTTCGATTCCTTCCCACCCTCTCTCGCCCGCTCCGTGCCTGCCTCGGCGGCCGCCTATCTCGCACCTGACGCCGCTCCGCCGCGTACGAGCACATCTTTCTTTCATTGATTATTTTTGTTGGTTGAAAACTTGGCGACTCGCGTTATAATCTGTACGAACGAAGCAGTTTGATGTTGGTTACCAGCAACGAGAAAGACACACCTTAGTGATAAGGAGCCGGTCCTGGAAAGAGAGCTACCGGACTCTCGAATACTTTGTATACGTAAACTTCCGCGGCTCGAATCCATAAATTGATCACTGCCCTGAGGAAGCCTGCGACATGTCAGGCGAAACGTCGGCACCCCAGCCAACGACACGGCGTCTCCCGAATAGCCGAGAATTTCTCGAATACTTTTTCGAATACTGTCAAGCACATTTTATGTAAATACGAAAATGGCAAGTCGAACTGTATCGCCACTCCCTTAAGAATGTCAGGTACATTAACCTGTTATTAGAGTAACAATCTTCATTAATAGTGCATAAGCGTCAATAACTGCATTTACGTCAATTACTGTCGGGGAATACCAGGTGAAAACAACGCAAAGCCTTCATGGTCTTCCTTGTTCGTTTACCCTCTACCAATCCCGATGACATGATTGCAGGCGCTTCTGCACTCGTGGAATGTGCTGCTTCGCCACGGAATAATGTAATTTGAAGGTTTCCCTTGACTACTGGTGTCAGCTCATCAACAAGGCGGATAGGAGGTAATTGTGAGAGTATGGACATGAGTTTATAATTATTTTTTTAAACTTTAGAACAATATTTATTTTATGCGGGTACACATCGGAAGTTCTGAAGACCTAAACGTCCTAGGTTCGAGTCTCGACGAAAGCGAAACTTGTGTCCCAGTAGTTAAGTAGCTGGATTCGCGGCAAGCCGCTCCTGGATAAGAAATATCATCACGGCAACTCTGATCTTTCACGCGGTTTCCTCACGTCAATACTAGAAGGGTTTTAGAGGACTCTTGTGGGTGCTCTTACTACGCACAGTAATATGAGGATTCGATCGTGCGCGAATCTTTCCTCCCTTACCCTTCCCCACTTCCATCATTAGGGTAAGAAGACCAATCTCCATCCTTATGATCTAGAATAGAATTCGTTATTTTGCACCTACGCGGATGTCAGGTGAAACCTACGGACGTTATAGAGACAGAGAAAGAAAATAAGTGTGTAACTCTCCAGCTAGATGAGCGTTAAGAAGGTCTCATTATTTCTGGGACTTATTCAACCTACAAAAAAATGTTTAAAAGAATATCCCCCAACCATAATCGGCCTCAAGTACGAATGACTTGCAGCACAAACTTCCCTGTCCATTTAGCACTGCCGTCAATCACAGTAAGAGGCGGTTTCCTCATCCGTTTACAGTCCATTGACACCGTAGAGAGCCTCAAACCAACGCAGCATGAACAGGCTGAAGTTTTGACCTGTGTAGGGTTGTCGGTACAACGGCCTAAAGGATAGGCGATTTATGACATTTCGGCTTTCTTTCCCCCAACAAAAGCGTCGTAAACCCAGTCCGTATAATAAAATGATAATATCGCTATTGTTATTTGTAGAAAAGTTAAGAAATTGGAAAAGAGGAAAATCTAACAATGTATACTTAGATACGGAACCACCACACAACTGACAAACAAACCGCTACTGTTGGTGACGCTCCTAGCGACATCATGACTTACCATTCATCAGGCAACTGAACGTAACTTACGACATACACAACATAAAAACAAAAGAAAATTTGCAATCAACCCTGTGAAGAATCAGAAATGGTACGTGAAACAAGCCACATAGAATATTAGTCGAAAAAGAACACGAGTACTTTAGCCTTTGATTTCTCATTAATTAAAAATTGGAACTACATCGCAGAATACCCTTGCATTTCAGAATGAATCACATTAACTGTTTATTATTTTGAAGCTTTTTCGCTTTATTCACATCCAACAGAATGAACAAGACGGGGAAAGGAATAAATTGTGCACATGAATGGGCAGCCTCAAAACGTTCCTTCCTCTAAGTGTAATGACAGCAATTTCTCAAATTTTAACTAGTGGTGCAACAGAATGGCACAGACTTTCTCATATTAATTTTCTATTTCCTATGGTCTTGGTTACCTATTCGAACTTGCCACAAATTCTTGCCTGCTGTCATCATTCTTGCCGCCCGAAGTACATTTTCTTAATTTTGTCGGTTTCCTAATTGTAGAGCGTAAATATTATTTTAAGAATATTATCTTAAGAGCAAACACTAAAAACTCCTTCTAAACGGCAATTTCTTCGAAAAATTTGGAGCCGTTTTTAAAAAACTGGCCTTTAAGCGCTATCGAAAATTCGAAATTTGAAGCTCTTTTCCACAGAAAATTGTTGAGTTTTCGAAAAACTCCATTTGAAGTACTTTACCTCACAAATACAATTGTGTTTCCAAATTGTTGGAACTTTACATATCAACGGCGTGAGAGATCTTTCAAAAAATGTTCATTTGTAAAATTTTTCACAAACCAACAAATACACCGAAATTAACTTTACTCATACTAAAGAGTGCAATTACCACTATCCGTTGAAATGTTTAAACGGTTTCTTAAAGTTTCAAGCAGCACGGATGCACGCCGAAAGTGAGATGTGAAAGTGGGAAAATTATTTACACCTAATGGAAATTAGTTTTTCTAAATTAAATCAATATCTATCATCGGCCATTTTCAGCAATTTATGAAAGTACTAACAGTAACATGTGGTTTGACTTTTCAACATCCAAAGATCAGCACAAGGCAATCATCACTTGGATGCACTTAGAAAATCAAAGGAATGGTGCTCAGCTGCTTAGACGATTGATTGGCCAGTGCTTAATTTTGACCATTTTGTGGGTATGTGGCTTTCTGCATAATGCCATTCACGATAGGAGTAAATTGCATTGAGACACGATTCTCTGGATTTAATATTGAAGGTGAAGGACAGATTAAAAGTAACTTTACCCTCGCAATCACATTGAACTAATAGACGATCGAAGAAAAGTTAGAAAAGTTCTTTATATTCAATACATGGACAATGTAAATTTATTAGCCTACACGGAAAATAGAACTTGTGAAACATAAATATGAAAATGTATTTATTTTATATTTATAATGTAACATTTTATATTTACCAAGTTTTGGATATGAAAAACATAGTTGTGGGCTCTAGCCGAATATTCTGCTACCTACCTAAATTTTTAAACGTAATTCATCATAAATAATTATAACCACTGAATTTTTGTTTTGTAAAGGAACATGTTTCAAACTATTGCTGGATATTTCGTTTATACTCTCTACTATTCGCATTTAAAAACATTGAATCTTTGATCTTAAAAAACTCGCAATCTTCTCTTCGCTGATTATAACCTCACACCCACCCACGCTGGCCTGTCAAACCCAGAGCCAGGTCCCTCTTGAAGGACTTGACACATCCAACCGACAAAATTTAGTTTTCATATTATAACATCGGTTATTAATAGCTATCAGTAACGCATCTGAGGATTTCTACCTTTACTTTGAAGCAAAAATCATGAAATCTTGATTAGAAAGCTAAAACTTCTTTCTATAACTATCAGTGTTCCAAAAATAAAAATGTATGCAATTTTCAGACGTCAGAGGTTTTAATGAAAAACGGAAAAACACCATAAGTATACTAGAATTATTTTATGATGGTACTAATTACAGTCAGATATAATGTAATGGCATTGAAACAACTAACTTTGCCAAAGAATATGATTGAAATCCAATCACAATTACAAATCTTTTCTGTTGAAGACGCTAGTTTTTGCAACATGGCAAACAGTAAGGTGGCCATTTCCCATCCCAAATAAGGCTGCCACGGCCAGGGGCGCAGCTAAGAAAAATATTTTCTGGGGGAGAGTAATAGCCTCCATATATCGATCCAGTTCCAACACCGTAGTTTTCCAACTTTTCTTCGTGTACCATAAATTTAAGTCTTCATTTTGTTAAATTTTCAATTAAATCGCAGGGTATTTTCAGAATTACCCAAGAAACTGCGAATATAATTCATTCATAACATGCTTGACTAATTACAGGCGCCCTTTGCGTGACAATTTATCGCAATTTTTGTGATTATTCAAAAATACCTTTTTATGAAGTTCTCAGTTTAAAATGTTCATTATTATTATTATTATTATTATTATTATTATTATTATTGTTATTATTATTACTTACATAGTACTTATTGAGAATAAATTTATTTTAGACTTACTTCTTTAAATCATCCATTTATGAATGTGTTTCCATGGATGCAATGGACAATGAGCGAATAAATTGGTATTTGCATTCGAAATATTTCTCTTTATCAGTAAATTACAACTAATTGTTTTACTTCAGTTTTTATTTAACATATGAGTAATTTTCACAGAACTTTAGTGATAGGAGAATGATAAGAAAATATGAAAAAATCAAAATGCCATTAGTACTTTGCGTCATTATTAACAACAAAATTTGTCAAAATTGCAATTGCTTGTAATTTTTTTCATTATTATTTTAGAACGAATAGTACTAAATGCACCGAATAACATGGCATAAAATGCCATTTTGATATGTCAAAAGGTTTCGAATGTAAATATTTCCTTTCTCCTTACCTGAGTGTATTACATCGTGATCCGGTAATGCGGAAGTCTGAGTTTGGATTCCACGATGGGCAACATTCTCCTAATTTCTATTGTAATAAAAATACAGTCGATGATGAACCTTGCTCATTAAAACTATTGAATTTAAAAAATCAAATAATTCCGTCAGATCTCCTGCGCTTGTATTGGTGAAGAGATTGTATCGAGATATGGCTCAAGTATTCCTAAAATACAAGCTGCAGGATTATAAATTACGTTACAATTAATACGAGGAAGTATGAGGTATTGTAGTACCACAATTAAAGAAGAAATGTATACTAATTTCAATTGAACTTCAATTGAACAATCAAACAAAGTGTTTGTCATAAAATTCTCCCCTCCTACCCTAAAATTTTGAAAATATTCTGGACATCACTTTGAAGAGATACAATTGCCAATTAGTAGGTCGGGAAAGTGACATTGGTTCCATAGAACTACAGCTACTGATTATTGGAGTAAGATTGTTTTATTCTTGCACGGAGTTCTTTTCCAAAGCCCATTCGGAGGAAAGAGCAGCCAAGCGAATCGTTAACCACCGAGAGGGCGGTGAAAGAGTTCACCGCGGAAAATTGCCTTTTCACAGAACCGTTGCGCGGCAAGCATCTAACTGTTCGCAAATGAACTTACACCAGGGAAAGGTACATGGCAAAGCTTCTTCTTCATTTAAATTATTTTCCTAGATAGTACAACCCACAGCACTTATTTGGTTTTTATTTCTTAAAATTTCAGTGTGAATCCCAGTAATGGAAACATCACAAAAACAGAACAGTTGTGCTACTCGCACAATATTATTTTGTTTTTAGTTCAAAACTCATGTGAGCTCGTTTAATGTAATCCTATGTACCGTTTCTGAGTGAATGAGACAATAAAATTGTATTTACCGACTCTACCCCTACTCGCCATGAAGGTAGTATTACGTCTACAGTATTGTGTGATGATTTCTGTTATCGAAATAGTAATAGCATACAGAGAAATGAAAAACAGACCACTTCCTAGAGAAAGCAATTCAAGTTTATCATATAATTTGTCATTTGCCAAATGTGGTCCTCGTGAAATATTGGTATCAGTATACCAAATACAATTATATTCCACTTCAATTACAACGACATTGTGGGCAGGAACGCTATGGGCACTTTGACGTTTGTACGAATTGTGACTTAGCGGATATACTGAGCGGACAGTACGGGTACAGGGAAACGTGAATATGAATGTAGGTGTAAATACACATTTATGAGGAGAAAGAGGAAAGTCACACTTAATTGATGAACAAAACGTAAATGGTCATGCCAAAACTTACGATTTTACTAATTAGGGATAATTAAGATTTTTAATTAGGCATCTATTCAAAGTAAAATTATCTCTTCCATTGGACAAACAATTCACACCATCCCGCAATGTCTAAATATATTCTCAACCGATTCCAAAAATATGACTTGGGAAGCAAAACTACATATTTCTGAAAAATGTAGGAATAGATTCCTACTATCCACGTACCTCGACAACGAATTGTGTATTTACTAACTTTCTTTCTACCACTTTCAAATGCGCTGTATCGACGTCGCGTCTTGCCGCGAACCAGGACAGCTGGAAGCACGGATATTTTGCCGTGAAAAAGACAGCCACAGTGTTCAGATCAATGCCCTTCTCTGGAGGAGAAGAATGGGAAGAAGCGGGAGTGTGGGGGTCACGGCTCATTTTGGGTGTTCTGCTTCGTCATTGGTCTTGATCTTGAGCAAAGAAGGGAAGGACGCAGAGAAAACCATGAAAATTCGTCTAAGAGATCATTCTCCCAATTGCGCCGGTAACGCGAAATCACATTTTCCAATCTGGAGCAGTTCGGGTAGTGGATGCTAACAGGTTTTGCATATCAGCTCTTTTCAAATGGAATTCATGATGAACCAATGAAAGTACCTCGCCACACATCGGAATCAGGTCTTTTTTCTTATACATTTAATTCCCACGTGTCTCAAATTTGATATTGTGTAATCTCTATTGTACTTAACAACACTTCAAAGTTTTCGTTTCAGTAAAATTATATTAATACCACTTTATTCTCATTAGGTTGCACTTTTGTCAAACTAAATCCAAAATTAATAAAAAAGAAATACTAATATCACAAAGTTAATTTCGATAAAAAAATACTAGTCAGTAATTAGAATACTACAAAAGAAGTAAAACGAACTTACTACGTTAAGTACTACGTGAAGTACTACGTGAAGTGCGTCGTCCCGAATTTATCAATATTTCCACTCAAATAAGACTTTAAAAATAGAATAACGGTGAATCAGACCAATATCCTGAACTTACATACAATAAAATCGTATCCAACAAAAAACAAAACACAAAAAATAGTAAAACGGTAAGATAAGGAATTGATCGTTGCTTCCTTACCCCCACGCCATTTAACGAAAAACACTGTCCACGAGAAATTTCATCCACAACTCACATTGTGCTTGAATGTTCAAATGTTAAAAACACAAGAAAAACCGTTGCAAAAAAAGCAAGTGATTTTGTTGCAAATCAATGTTAAAGTATCTGAAAAATACTGGTTTTGAAAAAGTTATTTAAACTATTGTGAACAAATTATTGTGCTTAATAGTGTTTAATGTGCTTAATGTGCTTTACGTTAGTTATAATTTATAAAAGTTTCACTTGTGCGAAAAATAGTATGGTCGCAAATGAACTCAGCTGTTTATAAAGCCACATATAATAAATAAAAACGTTTATCGACATCTCTATGAAATTTAAAACTAATGTTACACATGCATGAAAATTGCATGTAACGAGGAAAGCTGATGAGTACTTCTGATTCATCGACGCTCTCGAAAGGTCTACGACGCAATTCCGACGAGGTAAATAACAACCAAGGTCACAAGCATCTCGGCGACGCACAAGAGACTAGACCAATCGGATGGAAAACTCTACCGCTCCAGTTGGAGCAATATGCAGCACAGGGACGCGGCTAAGTGGCAAAAACCCCTTCCGACGCATAAAAACAAAAAAGCAATACAATACAAACGACTTTATCCAGCCTTTATTAATCAAAAACTCGATTTAATCCATATCGAGTCATTCAACTTTAACGACACTCTTTATACGATTGTTTCCACTTGGGATCAAGTTGGAAAGAGGTCAACAAACAAAAACAAAACAAAACGTTTGGAAAAAGCCATGCACATCTGTGATTTCGGCAATGAAACTTGCGATGTTCAGTCTTTCAAGATTTCCTCCTTCCAGACATTTACAAAAATGCCTAGCCTCGATGTAATTGGTTGCAAACATATAATGAAGGTGGCTACGGCAAAGGCGAAATTATTTCTGCTTTTTCTTTGTAGACAATGATACCGGCGTTAATGATCCTGCACGCCCTGAAGAGCCTTAGGGCTGCCGAGGCGGGGACGGGTCCCATCCCGACAAAGCAAGAGTGGAGAGAGAGATGGGAGCAGTTAAGGAGATCATGAAATAATGGAAATCGACACTCAAAAGGCTCGAGAGTTCCCGGCAGAAGTCGGATGCCAGTTAGGGTACCTATGTATTAACACGTAACTGGAACGATGGGGTCTACGAGGCCCTCGCATTTTTTTTTCTTTTTGCCACGAACCAGTTGCTTTAGTAGTCTTGCACGGAATGATTCGTGAACAATACAAAGTTATATGATGCTTTAGATAGCATCATCTAACTTTAGACAGCACCCCTACCACCATACAAAAATGCAAATAGTCCAAAATAATGTCCTGAAAAAGTAAATCAAAGCTCCATGGTTTAAACCTAACCATCAAATTCACAGGGAACTCCAAATCGATACCGTTCCCGAACATGTAAAAAAAACTAGCTAATAATTTCTATTATTCTCTCCCGTCATCTCATTCCGGTCATGAATTCCATCTAGGCCGAACATTAAACATCAAAAGCATATAAAATAAAAGTAAATAATAAAATGAGCCAGAGTAATTTCACCTCAGTTTGCCAAGAAATGCCCATATCCAAAAAAAAAAGGCAGCATGTAAAACCAAAATCCATCAAAAGACCTCAGGTCGAACGAGAAGGAATACATTTTTGAAAATGTTAGTAAGGTCTCCACCAGTTTAATCTTTAATGTTCTTGCGGTAAACGTTTCACTTGAGCTCTCACTAGAAAGAACATTTCTGGCTACGGTACTCGGGCAGCACCACAATGAATTCCAACGGTTTTTTACCCTTTCATTCCGTAAATGCTTGCCGTCTAAAAACAGCATTCTGCTAGAAAACAAAACAAAACGAGCATTATCCCTCGGATTCACGTAAACTTAATAAATACAATGTAGAAGCAAATTTTAATCAAATTTTCTGCGTTATTTTTGAAGTGATATTATTATTTCAGATTTAATCTCATTTACGTTTCATAAAACAATGTTTACCGATTATTTCACAAATTAAATTGGAACTGAGGGAATGATACAAGTTTGGAGAAATCGTTAATACGTATTTTATCTTTGTTTTTCGCACGGAATTCGTGGAAATGCTCTCACATCGCGTAAACAAATACAGTTCAAAATCCTCGCCTATGTTGTATATTCACATGCAGATTGCATTACTGTTGTTCCCCAATTATGCAAATACTCTCTGATTTTCTATAATAGTTGAATAGCGAAACACGAATTGAGAATGAAATCTTCAAAGACCATCAACGACGCGAGTCATTATTCCTTTTTTTAAATCTATCAACTTGCATTCTGGGCCGTCAAACATTGTGACAAAATATTTTTAGGTTAGTAAGTGACTTTACGAACTTTGAGGAGTCAATAACTTCGACGGCAATACATTATTGTATACTGTGTGAATCAACAAGCTGTGCCTCGGATAATCTTACCGTGAATATGAGGATCTCCAAATTCTCATACAGTATAATGTCATATAAAGAAATTCGTTGTTGTAATATTCTGTACCCATGAACGAGTATTGCGTGAAATTTCGCAGCATCCCTTCCTCAATTTTCTGCCTATTAAAAAATGTTTATATTAAGTGAAAGCACTACCGTTTACATTCTTTCAACAAATCTATTTTCAAATATTTCTTTCACTGTAATTTGATGGATGCCAAAAACTAATTACGTATCGGCATGTAATCTTCCGCAAATTAATAAAGGCATCGCGAATATATTTTTTCATAATGTGAGTTGTTTCCATCAGTAGACGACACACACTGACAGACGACACGACGTCCAATAACCATCACAAAATGACGCAAAGCCATTCTTTCCTCATAAATTGCCTCACACGTCGCGACGCGTATATGTGATACAAATGAAAGTTTGCACACATGGTGCTTGGTGCCGTGCAAGCAGGTGCGGTGACGTAACATTCTCATAGATATGAAGGATATTACGTTTTTGACATTTTACGATTTTTACATTTTATTCGCATCCTGTTGCAAAAAGATGTGTCTGGAAAAAATTTAGTTTCGGCAGTGGGATTTATATGCTATTACCGCTTACCCCCTATTTATAGTCAGCCTATTTGCGTCTGCGCATGCCTGGCTAGTAGCGGACTTATCGATCACAAACATTTTACGTGAGTTCATTTATCTTAGACATTTCATTTTCATTGTACTTCTCTCCCAAACGTCATAAACAGTTTTTTAACTCCAAGTTGAACCTGCGCGGTTACATTGCATAAAAGGAAAAACTGTAGAAAAGTTTCAACAGAAAAGGATATAAATGAAAAATCAAAATCTGAAAAATATTGTTTTTATGTCGTGCACTTCTTATTGTCCAAGATTAATAAAATTAGAGAGGTTTACGTGTTTCTGAAAATGTGACTGAGTATTTTTATATTTAACAAGATCAGTACATACATGTTACAATGGGCCTCAGCAGCAAACTTTGCTATCTACCTTAAGTTATAACGATCATGGCCAACTACTGATCATGTTTTGTAAAGGGATACATGTGTTAAAATGATTCCTGAACATCGCGTTTGTGTACTCGCTGATCTCGGCATTTAAAAATACTCGATCTTCGAAAGTAAAAACTCATTATCTTCGCTTCGCTGAATATAAACTGGCACTCAGAGCACACGACAAAACGACGATCGCTTCCCATTGATCGATTTCAACTCTCAGAACGAAACATACAAACAAATGAATGAACAAATGACAGGACATAAGGGTTCAATACGTTAATTTTCCGATTTTAATATAATTTATTTTTCAGATTATAAAATTGGTTTATAAAAGAAAGCAACAACACATCTGGGGACCACTATGTTTCATTTAAAACAAAAAACACGAAATTTGGTTAAGTAGAAAGCTCAAACACCTTTCTAAACGAAAATATTTAGTGCCATAAATATTAGTATGTTTGAATTTAAATAAATAAAATAAATAAAAATCATTATAGTATATATAAGCCAATGCGAATAAAACGTATCTCAAGCAAAGAATAGAGACATCATTTCAAACTTCTATTATACTTCTACGTATATCTACGCATATGTTTGAATAGAGATAGCCCTACACGATAGAACGTGCTAATACATCTGCGAGCAAACTTTACGTGGATTTTGAAGTGAAGTGAGTTTCTAACTCAGCGAAGGTAAGTCGTTTTCACGGTTCCGCTGCACAATCTTTCGCAACGTACACAAATTCGAACGTGGATTCTTCTCCATACATCTGGACTTCAAGAGGTCGCAGAGCTCCGCAAACGAAGTGCCTAGGGAGGTTTCACGCCAAGGTCGATATCAACAGGACGCCTAGAAAATTCAACGTTCGTTAGGAAGTAATAGTGACATAAATATTCAAAATGAACTCAGTTAATATACTAAAACATCGTCGTTAATTTGCGGAACAACACATAGAACTCGAGGAAATTCTAGAAACCTATTAATTATTATTATAGATGTGAGTTTGAATAAGTCTAAAAAGAGGGAGAGAAGCCTATGGTGAGAAACAAAACAATATTCATTTCAAGAACCAAGTTCAGTGAAATTTCTTATTAGTCGAATAAAAATATTCGGAAAACTATAAAAAGAAACACCAAGTCCGCGATTCAGTATAGAACCATTTATTTATTTACTTGGCAGTGCCACAAGAAGCAACGTCTGAACGGAACTTTTTTCTCTTATTTACAGCGCGAACTCTAGCGGTCAAAATTTTTAATATTAAAAAAATATTATGTGAATGTTAATCGTTTATTTAAACTCTTCATTTTAGACAGAAGAAAATGAAATACTTTTACTTCATTTCTTACAGGATAATACGATAATAAGATGATTTCACACCCCAAAATTGTGGGTGAGAACTGAGAAATACGGAATAATTTGATCAATTTGTTTCAAGCTAATTATCAAAGCTTTTTTTCATTGTTGCAGATTAGCTATGCGACACATATGAAAATAATGACGTCATGCTACAAAAACGTCAGTTTAGGTACATGATTTATCATCGGGCTTTTCATTTTCATTTTAATTTCTGGCCTAAAAATACATCTTCTCTTAATATTCATCAAAATGTCTTAGCAAATTCACCGCGCTGATAAGTGAATAAAGGTACTACATTGATCTGCAGAAGTCAACATGCTATTAATCTAAGCATGTTCTGCAAGGCATTATGTTGACATTTTTAACAGCAGAATTAATGTATAGGACACAGTACATATCAAACGACAATATAAATTTAAGAGAACCCACATAATGGAGAGATACTAAGTGTAGAGTACATCACCGCTAAAAGGCGTTCGCACGGAAAGAACGACACATTTCAGTAAAATTAAATTATCAAGGACATGAGACGCGAAGATTTAAGCTAAACGAAAGACATTAAACGGGGCCGATATTACGCTTCACAAAGACAGTCCCCAAAGGAGAGGGGGCAGCAATATGCCACAAAGCGGAACCGAAGCAAAGAGCAAAGGGCAAAAGTGATCTCACACGGGGGCGCAGAAAGAGCCGACGAAACTAATAGCGAACATTCGCCGGACCATCGGCGCTGAAAGGACTTCATGCTATTACCGTTACTATATTCACATCCCCCGCTCCCCCGCGGGAAATCCCATTGTACCTCCGCGAACGCGCACGCGCCCACAATCACGTGAGTGGGCCACAACGACGTTACGGCCCGAGACAGGCTTCCTTGAAATCCGTCGCTCCGCAAATTTCAATCCTCCCCTTTTCGGTTGGAATCTCGCCAAGGGCCGATCCGATCACTTCTCGCACGCCCACGCACGGCAGATAAGAGCAGCGGCGGGGCGGGGACCAGGGCTGCGGGGCGGGGGCGGCGGTGCGCAACGCCCTCTAGGGCGGCACGAGTGAAGACGCCGCTGCGAGTCAGAACGAAGCGAACTAGAGACGAAACTTCTACAGCCGGGATTTCAATGCCGGAACAGGGGTGTAATGACACTTTAGGGGATTACCTGCCTTTTAAATAATTGCACTATTTATTTTTAATGATACTTGTTTTGAAAAATATATGTATGGAATAAAATAATAATTTTAATACGTATGTAATTATTTTTAATGTCAATTAATTGTTAAGAGAAAGAATCGCTAAGAATGAATTAGTATTTCTTTTATTAGTGTAAGGAGGGAGGAATATATCTTTGGGAAAGCGAAAACGAACCCGAGTAATGATGTAATTTTGTCCCGGACGGAAGTGTTAATAAGCAGGAGAATTAGTTAAAGATTTGAAGAATCTGCAGGATTGATTAATGATAAAAGGTTTAATAGGTGTGTAACATATTCTGGAATGCTTGATTCTCATTACAGCCCAAGGTGGTCTAACACAGCTGAAACGTTGACAGTAAGAACACACAAGTAACTTTATTTTTCTAATCCAAATCCAAAAATTACTTCATCGTCACAGACATTATCACTTACAAAGCCGTACATTTACTATTTTGTATTCCTAAAATTTAATTTCCACAATTCATTTAATTTCCCTTTACAATGAAATCGCCCAGGGTCGTATCCTCTCATGCACTGCACACTAGAGCAAAGGCGATCTGTTCAGCGCAGGGCAATAGAGCGTATCGAGGTGCCTGACATTGGGTAGGGAGGAAGCTGGATTGCACGACGCTTTCACGGTTGATTTTGATTTTGGGGACTAGTTAATCTTTAATGGGGACTAATTTTATTGCGCAGATTTCAAATCACGTCGTTTGCATTACGTTTTTGGTGGATTCTTGAAGAAAACAAGGATGACATACGATGTACAACTTGTACATCGACCTCACGTCTGATATAATAATTCCGTGTATCGAGCATTACCACGCTTATAGAGTAACTCCTTCAGGATTATTAGAATATAATGATTCGAAATTCCATCTCTCTCCTTAATGATTGGAATTCGATCACTTCTCGCTCCTACTACGCGCCGAATAACTAAGAGCGGCAGCAACGGAAAGGAGGAGGGGGTTTATGGAGAAGGCTTTACTGTGGGCCACAAGAAAACAAACTGAAGGGCAAAATTTCTACATCAGGAGCATATATTGTATAACCGCCCATGATTTTAAATAAATAATGACCTTGTTGATTTTGCAAAAACAAAGTGCAATACGACTGACACAAAAGAAAAATTATGACCCTACCTGTGATGCAGTTTTCAGCACAGCGGGAAATGCATGGGGGAACGTACAGGGAAAAGAGCAAAATTTTAGTTCAGAAATTCTGACTGCCAGCTCATTGGCAATAATTTAAAAAAATATTAGAAAATAAGGTTTAGAAATAATTAAATAATTTCTTCACGGCTAAATCCGTGTGATTGCTGTTCATGTTTGAGATAATGTTATTTTCTACATTCAGTCGTCGAAAATAACATTTAGTGTTCATTTCTTTTAAGTCTTAAAGATTTCCTGCCAGAAAATCAGATTCACAATAGGAATCACCAACAGAGCAGGAATTAGCGCCCCATGTCAGAGATACCATTACGGGCAAATTACTATTTCAGGCTTCCGTAGAATTCTGCTCTCCATCCCCTTTTAAGTTGGAAGGAGGCCAAAGTTCGATCCGATCAGTTCCCGCTCCGCCCACGCAGGGCAGATAAGAGCGCTAGTGGCGGCAGCGGCGGTGCACTCTGGCGCGTGGGTGGAATGGATGTGCGGTGCGGGGGCGTCACTCGGAGCGCCTCCCGATGGGTCGAACTGATGCGGTTTGCGGCCAAAGTCACTGATTTTGCTAATTAGTAGGGAGGGGCATTTTATGCCCTAAAAATCTTGAATTGAAGCATTTGACCTAACAATTCTCAAATATGCAATTAAAATTAACAATATTTCATTTCCTGCATTAAACTTTCTTAATAAAATTCAGGAGAATCGGCCTTGGAATGAAAAGATATATTTTTGTGCAAAGAGAATAATAGTCTACCATACTTCGCGGGAGAAATATTTAAAGTAAATATTCACTTTGGTGAAGAATATTGTATGTATTATTCCATTTCTTCCGTCTGGTTTAAAAAAAATTATATCAAGAAATTTTCTACAATTACACAAATATTGTATCATGTACAGAAAAGAACACTAAAAACAAACGCAAATTGTGACAATATCTTACTAATTAATGAACGCTTACAAATAAATAGAACAAATATGAAAAGATGAAGCGATTAAGAGATAAATCTCTTGTTTAACGAAATATGCAAAATGCGCACATATGCACCGCTCCTTAGTATTTTGCAAATGCATTCTAGAAAAACTGAGGTTATGTTTACGCCATACACTCGTATCTACATGTGCTTTTTTGAGACTATTCCATTGTTCAGAATGATGTTAACTATTCTTTTCTTTTACAGTTGGAAACAAATTTAATGACATTTTGTTACGAACCATCCCTACTTACACGCATTATCCAATGGAAAATGTATTTTTTCAACCAGAAACAGAGAAATTCAAATCACCGAACAATAAAACATAATATTTAGCAAACATATATTAATACAAATTAAATCATTCACTTTAATGTATAGTGAAAGTAACTCAAAATAAAAATCGTGTAGAACCGTTATTTCAAGTTAACAGCTTTTCCAAGATAATGAATTTTCAATGGAATTTAATTTAGTCGTGACGAAAGTTATGAAAATAGGATTTAATAATAACCAAATGGCATTTTATTTTAACAAATGAAATGCCTAACGAATTATGTTGTAAATTTAAAAACTAATTCTGAAGCATTTTGACATTTCCTAATATCTACGAAATTACGTTGTCTTGGAATACGATTTGCAAAACCTATGATGAAGCAATTTACAATACATTTTAAGATCAAGCATTAATGTGAATCAGGAATTCGAATTCCTTCCTGCTAAAAGCACAAGTTTTTTTGTTTTTTTGGAGATCACGTATTATCAGGCGTAAAGGAAACCGCTGAGACGTGCCTTGATTTATTCGAGACGCCGACAGCTAAATTAACACATTAGAGCTCGTTCCCCACACAGCGCTGCACACGCGCGAAATTTCATTATTCTGGTTTGGGCCAGGTTTTGATCCTTCACAGCGCAACGTGGGCCGGCGGGCGGAGGCGAATGGCGGCGCGGCGGGGGGGCGGGGAGGGGAGCGGGGTGAAGAAGAGACGGCGAAGAACGACGAGAATATAGGAGAGAGAGAGAGAGAGGGGGGGGAGGGGAGGGTTCGCAGTGCAACGGTTGCGAGGGTGGGTGCAGGGCGCTTGGGAAGGTCCTCAGGCGGCGTGGCGTGGATCTTGGCAATGGAAGCGGTGCGCCCAGAGACAACTGCAGGCAGAGGAAATTCCAATTGCGGATTCAGCTTATTGGCAACTTGTAGCGAAGGCTGCTTAGGCTAGTCAAATTTGACAAATTTGCTTAAAGAGCGTTATCAACGTTTTGCTCTAGAAGTTTGTTTACTTAGAAAACGCTGTTTGAAGCTACAAACTGTGGCTGGTTAGCTGTGGTCAACTTTAGAGACTTCGTAATGCCCAGGTAGCTGCCAATGATTGCGGATCACAATGCTGCACGGGAGCGGAGTGGAAATTAACTGTTAATTCGTTCGCGTTGGCGTCAGCGCTATGGCTGCAGCGGGAGGTGCCACTTGCAACAAAGCGCGTCATTGTGTACGGCCTCACTCATTAGCAACTCTGTTTCCTATTCGGATACACCGCCGCGATGCATTTACGAGGCTCCCCTCCTAAAGCTCTCACCGATATATGGAGAAACATTAAAAATGTATTTAGTTCGTTCTTTCGAATTGACTTCAGATTGAAAGGCGCATATTTACACATAAATAGCGAAATACCCGGCGTTGCCCTTTTTTCGAATCCAATCCTTGTGAAAAAGAAAAGGTCTCCATGTCTCTCTCTATCTGTGCCTCTCTCGCTGTCATAACTCATTCTGTCACAGTCTCTCAGTTTGTCTCTCGCCTTGTATGTCTCTTGTCTCTCTCTGTGTCTTCCTCTGTGTCACTCTCTGTCTCACTTACGCGCACCGTCTCTCTCTCTCCCCCCCCCCTCTCTCTCTCTCTCTCTCTCTCTCTCTCTCCGTCTCCATCACTCATACATACATATATATGAAACAATACGGTATTGTTTACGAGGAGCGATTATTTAAATAAATAAAGAGGTGAGTAGTGGAAGTTTTTTTGACACTGAAGGACGGATCGTCAAGTGTCTTTCTAAATGTCAGTACCTTGCGACCGATAAGAGAGTTCTGTACGTCAAGCTGGGAAGCGAGTACGAATTTTAAAATGTGTGTATGTGACGCCCGCTTTGAAGATTGGAAAAAAGGAATACATATGCTATTGTTTGAGTAATCTCTGTTCCGGATCGAATGGCGTTACATGTTTGTCGTTTTTTGTAAAAATAAAATGAAACATTTCATGATACCAAAAAGTTGCTCGAAAAAAGAAAATGATACTTTAGGAAATAGAAACTGAGATATATCAGAATTCGAATCGCTCTCATGGATGTAACTGAAAGAGTATTACTATTGTTGGGGAATACAAAATGCTAGACTCATAAATATGAGAGAATTGGAATCTAGAGGGAAAGGCGAGACATATGCACAAAAACTTGATTCCCAATGTTGTTGCTGATTTTCTTCTTCCGACTATGTCAGGAAAAAGTGTCCATAAAATCTTCCCACGATTTCAAAATTTTATTACAGACAAATTTTTTCAACTATATTAGAAATTTGCTTAACTAACATGTTTAAAATTTAAAAAAATTGTTTTGCAATTTCAACAAACTTCAACATGTTAGCGTTTTGTCTCTCTTAATATGTACATACGTAATTATATTTCACGCGATACATTTTCCAACATTTTTGTATAACACTAGCAACAGCAGCAGTTGGGCAGCCTTCATATCAATGTATACTTTAGTTGTATACACTTTATATTTAACAAAACCCAAAGACAGAAGTCTAAACGTGTTATACCTGGAAATCTTGGTGGTACGGGAGAGAAACACCACATTTTATCCATCTGCCAAGAAATGTTTTATTTAGGAAATCTCGAACGTGTAAATGCCAACGTAGTGGTGCACCATCCAGCTGAAATCACATTAGGATGCATGTCACTCAGTGAGGTGTCACAAAATGTTCCAACATATTTCTGTAGATATTTGCAGTTACTGATGTCTCGGCAAAAAAAGGACCAATGACAGTACTGTGCATCAAACACCATTTATACAAATTAGGCGAATTTCTAACGCGATTCTAACAATAATATGTGGCTTTTCTGAACCCCATATTATCACAGTGTGCTTATTCATCGTGTCATCGATCCATTTAAAAATGTCATTCGCAAAAGCAGCACGAAAAGGTCCGTTATCTGGCAGAAAAGCACGTAATATCGCAAGATTGTACCCATGCCACCGAAGACGCTTTCATAAAATCTTTTGAACTGTGGACTGGGGGAATTCGTAGATCTCGGAATGTGCGACGATTCGACTTGGAAAGAATTCGAAGAAATGGCTGTTGCACTTCTTCAACTCTCGTCTCACTTACTGATGACCGCGCAGTTCGCAGACGATCAAACACACTGCCAAGTCTCTTCAAACTTAGTACATCACGCAAGAATGCTCTTGTAATCCGATGCTGTTCACCCATATTCCCTTCGGCAATTGCGCTGCACAGTAATCGCTGAAATCCTAGAACAATCTTTGCCTTCTAGGGTGAAGCCATTTTGCCTAACAGCGAACGCAGTGCACTCTTTTGCTTTCTATTCACAACTATTAAATTAAAAAACAAAACCTTTTTTGATTTTTCTCTCTTTGTGAACGTTTTATGTAACTGCGTCAATGCGTCTGAAATAAATTTTTGAAATCTTGAAAGATCTTTATGGACAGCCTATACTTCATACTGAAAAAGGGGCGAACACGTAAAAATGATACATCGACAAGAGACTTTTGAAAATAATCGTATGCTAATGTCAATCCACAGTGTGCATTGCTGAAGACCTTTGTTTCCCTTTGATACAAGATTTCAACGCCATGAATAAAACAAAAGAAATTTGAAACCTTCAAGTCACAATTTGGTTACGGTAAAAATTACCATATATCAACTTGTGATTGGATATCATTAGCCGTCGGTGATTCGACAGGAGGCGGTGCCTGAAACAGCCTCGAAATCTAGGCGAGACACAGGTAGTAGTAAAAAGGACCAGCGAATTTAGAGTGAATGAAGATGAGATAAAACTCAGATCCGAGAAGTGAAAGACTGGAAAGAATGTCTACAAAGTCTACGAATAATTTACGTAAAAAATCCTTGAAGCTGCCAAGCCAGCAATAGCAGAATGCGGGATTAGAAGAAAGTAGTACACAAAAGGCGACAGCTGATAGCAGCGTTCATTCGCGTGAGGTAAAGAGTGCTGTCGGAGGGCTGTGAGCGATAGAAAGTACCAGCAGGAGATAAAACGTGTTAGACCAACGGCAAATTCTAGTTAGCGACGAAGCGATATGTGTTGTCAGAACGTGAGAACGCTGAAAGTGTACACTCGCTTTTCTGTAGTGTCCGTTCTGCCATTACCGTAACGACTGTTCAGTCTCGTTAAAATCATTGTAGCGTTTATCGTTCGTAGTTAGTAGTTCAAATGATAAACAACATAAAGAACACTTCACAAAACGCACTTGGAAAAATAAATGTAGAGGGAGCGAAGGATATTAGGAAAATTCATGGATAAATTATTTCCTTGTCATGACAATTATTTAACGACACTATCATTTTCTTAGCAATTCATGGTTACAAAATAATGTTATAGGTTCCACGAATAGAGACTATGAAGAAATATTTTTTTCTGAGAAGTGAAAGGCTAGGCATATACGTGAGATAAACTTTGCAACCAGAGCAAGAACTGGTACGTTCACGGATAAAAAAATGAACAAACAGAATGTTTACAGAATTTTATTACATGCATGTAGTTGTATTTTACATTAACGAAATAAGGAACATTTCTCTTAAGACCAAGGATATGGTCTCAGGATGTTTTGTTGTCTGCTGTCACGGCGCATTTAAAATAAAGGAAGAGAAAATCGTCACAGGGGGTATTGAACTTGGAAAGAAAATCTAATTGAAAGAAACAATCTTTTCGAAAAATCTAATGAAGTAATTGTCAGATTTTCTAAAAGATGTAATAAGCGAATTGCATTTGTATTGTCCATCACTTTACTCTGAACGTTTGGAATTATATTGGAACTTCCTTTATACGGGGCTTGATTAACTACGACTAATTAGCCAAAGGCTGTTACATAATGAAATTGATTAAACGAATGAATTGGAAAAAGGTCAGTATCAGGGCAAAATTGCAATCTCTGGATGATTTAATTAATTTAATCAATTGAATTAGGTGTGCATTTTGAATTGATTACAAATAAAATTATGAAACATTATAAAGTATTTAGAACAGTTTCTCCGTTGGCTCGAGCAATGGCGAATTGGATTAATATCCCTGGAAAATATGTCTCCAAAATAACATAGCATGTTCCAGAAACCCTAAAAAAGCTTAATTCGAAAGCAGTCAATATTCATTGAATGTTCTCATATTAACATCATACACAAAAAATTACAACGCTGGGCGAAAACGGCATTAAATAAATCATTGTACTATTAAATCATCGTACCTTTAAATTGTGAGATCTTTTCGGAAAATTTTTAAACTATAAAAAAAAAATCACGCCAGCATATCGAAGCATATAAAAACAAACAAAGCTTTCTGCGTCCGCTTACCATACCGAAGTACATCTTTACTGCAATAATTGAAAGTCAACCGTCAATCCCAAAGTTATTTTGCCAGCCCTTTCCAACGGCTCCTTTCCACCGAAAGTGGGAGGCAGACTGACACGCCTCGTCGGGGAGGGGGCGGCGGGTCATGGGGTGTCGAAATGAGGTTTGCGGCCCGCGCCTCGCTCTAGCATTGCGTCGCTCGCCTTGAGCCCGCGCTTAATCCTCACCCAGCAGGTAATCCCCGCCACACTCCACAGCTCGCGCTCCGCGCCGCACCGCCGCCATCTGAGGGCTCGTAAATAACGCTCGGTTTCCTATGTGCGCGTTCTCTTCATACGCCGGGCTGTGCCAATGTGCGACGCCCCAGTTGTTACCCGGAGCGCCGAAAGCAAACACAAGCAGACGTGGGGCAGGAAGGGGGCAGCTGGCCGTCGCGATGCGAAGGGACGTGAGGGCGCCCGGCGGCGCCGTGAGGGCTGGAGCTCTGGCGCCCGCGAGGCGCCGCCGCCACCATCGCAAACGTGTCGTCTTCTTCCCTTCCCCCCCCTTACTGCTCCTGCCGCCGCCGTCAACAACCTTCCCGCGCGCGGAGGGCGCCGTTCCACTTTTCGCCGAGACTGTTCCAAGGTTCCGGCTTCCCTTCTATCTCTCCTGCGCGTACCTCAAACTCTCGGGCGACAGGTTGGTGCCCGCTGTTGCCCCGCACCCCGACTGTTCCTTACGTAATCGTAGCTACGACTGTTTCTTTCGTCATGTTGTTCGTTCCCTCCATCGTTCATCTCAACCGCCTCTTGTTGTTCTCTTACTCTTCATTCTTTTCTTTGTATCCATCATTCGCTGGTTTGTTATTGGGTTTAGAGATAGGCTTGCCAAACTAGCCAGGCGTCATTAGTGTTCATCCTACCGCGCGTCTCCCTCTACCATTTGATGTCATACTTTTCTTCACTCTGTTCGGTATACTTCATTATCATTTTGTATACTAGTTCATTTCACTTAATAGTCTTCTATAAAACCCTGGTTGACCAGTGCCATTTCGGCCATGCGCGTGACAGGGCAAGGCCGGCGTGCGGGCAGGCCAGGCAGCCGGCGGGGGACAGCACCCGTGCGACGCGACCAGGGCGGAAGCGGCACCGGCCCCCACACGGTCGAACAGGCCCACCGCGTCACGCAGGGGAACAGGCAGCAGCGCCGCGCCTACAGGGGCCACCGCGGGTGGGGTACGCAACGCTCAAAGACAGACCGACGGGGCAAAGGGCACTAAAGCGGAGCCGGAGAGCGTACGAAGATGACGCACGAAAAAGACAAGGAGCAGAAGACGGACGAAGCCAAAAACCGAGGCTAGGGGAGAAGTAGACGCCACGCGGCGAAGACGCAGGGGGGGCGGGGGGGAGGCGGGGCGGGAGCCGGTGGTGGGACGGAAAGACAGAAGAAGCGCATGAGATGGGAGGGAAGAATGGGGAGCAAGGCGGCAGGAAGCGCAGACACCGTACGCTGCAGGGACGACGAGGGGAGGCACCTGGGGGCCGGGAGGCCTGTGAGGAGGGGCCCACCGTGGCGGCACAAGGGGCGGACAACAGGAAGGCGCGCCGAACCGGCCCACAAGCGCCGTTTGAGCGCGGGCGACGGCGAGAGCGGAAGCCGCGACCAACAGACAGGAGCGGCAGCAGGGAAGGGGAGAGGAATGGCAAGCACGCGCAACACCACAGGGCCGGAACAAAGGGCAGGCCGGAAGCACGGGACAGGCAACGCAACACGAGGGAAGGAACGGGAGCGGCGACCGACAGCGGGGGCACGGAGGAACGGAGGGGAAGGGGAGCGAGCGCGAAGACACAGCGCAGGAACGGCAAAGACCCATCAAGGGGGGGACGACGCTAGGACGGCAGACGGAGCACGACCGAAGAGAGGACAAAGGCGAGACCGGCGAGCGCCGGCGCGGGCGAGGGCTTGGGGGCGAAGGGCAAGGGAGCGGGCGCGCGCAGGGGCGGAAGGGGAACGGCCGGAGACGGGCAAAGCGAGGGAGAAAGAAAGAAGGAGCCAAACGCAGAACCAAAGGAGACAGGAGGACGCCGCCAGGCGAGTCGCAAAGACAATACGGAGGAAAAGACAGCAACGCAAACAAGACAGGGGGAAGGAAAGCGGCGCAGGCAAGAGAGAGGGCGCGAGGGCAACAAGAGAGAAGGACGAGGGGGCAAGGAACGAAAAGATGGAACGGACAGGCAGACAAAACGGCGGAAAAAGAAACGGGGAAGCAGAGAGCAAGCCGGCGGGAGAAACAGTGGCCAAAGAGAAAAAGGAGAGCAAAATACGGCGGAACAACAAAATAAGAGAAGGCAGGGCGGAAAACGCGAGGGGGACAACCAAAGAGCAGACAAGAAGCACCGCGGGGAGGGGGGCGCGAAGGCGAGACAAACAGCGGAATACGCAAAAACAGGCAGGCAACGGGAAGGGGGGACAATAAAGCGAGGGGTGACAAACGAAAGGTAAACGCGGGGGGAGGGCCGGAGAAGGGGGCACGGGTGGGGGGAAGGAGGGAGAGGAGGAGGAAAAAGGAAGCAGAAGCCAAAGGCAAGAGGGAAAGGGCGGGAAGGGGGGCGGGAAGGAGGGGCAGGCAGAAGGAGCGCAAGCAAAACCGAAAAGAAAACAAGCCGCAGGCGAGAAACGAGCGGCGGCGGCGGCGGAGGGAAGAAGGGAGGGGGGAAAGACAGGAGACGGGAGGGACGGAAGGCCACACGAGCGAAAAAGAGCGGCGGGCGAGGGGAGGAAAAGGGAACGGCCAACAAAGGACGCCGGGGCGCAAAGACAAAGAGGGAGGGAAAGACGGGCCTCACACACGGGGCACGACGGAGGGAGCGAGCGCGCCGGGGGGGCCAGGGAGCGCCCCAGCGGGCGGGGGTCAGCCACCACGGCCCCGAGCGAGGGGGAGGGGGAAACGCGGTTTGGGAAGACGGGGGCGAAGGGACAGGGAGAAGGAAGGGAGGGAGCGGAAGTGGGAAGAGGGCAAAGAAAACGGCAGCAGGCGAAAGAGGAAAGGGACGCAAGGCTAAAGGCCAGAAAGGGAGGGGGCGCACAACATACACGCTGGCAAGGGGGACCCCAACGCAGGCGGGCCCGACAGGACTGGCCGACCGCGACGCCAGGGGAAAGCACCGGGCCCACGGGCGTCCGGGGGGGACCCGGCTGAGGAGGGCTGGACGCCGGGCGGGGAAGGGGGAGAAGAGGGCAAAGAGGGGAGAGGGGCGGCCAGGGAAGGGACCAAAAGAAGGAGAGAGGGGCCGCCAGACCGGCACGGGGCACGCGGGGCAAAACCCGAGGCAAGACGGGCCACGAGCGCAAAAGGACAGTTCCGGTGAAGGGCGCAAGAAGGGTGAGGGGAGGGGAAAGAGCGAAAGCAGGGGGAACACCGTGGAGGGAAAGAAAAAAACCGTGGTACCCGAAGGAGGCTACAAAAGAAGAAAAAACTAAACGAGGAGGGAGAGGTAACAGAAGGGCCCGAAAAAGGAATAAGAGGACGAACGGAAGGAGGAGGAAGAGAACGGGCGGCAGAGTGCAGCAAGGGCAGAGAAGGGCGGGGACGGGCAGGACGCAGCGGCAGCGGGGAAAGGGCACAGGCAAAAGGCGGCAGAAGCCGAAAGAAAAGAAAGACAACAAAGGGCAAAGGCAGGAGGAGCACGGGACGGCAAAACAAAAAGGGGCACAAGGGGCGCGAAGGATCGGGCCGCGGGCGAGGAGGCACACGAGGGGGCGGGGGAGGCACGACGCGTCGGCAGCGCCGGGAGGGAGACGGGGCGGCGGCGGCTCGGCGCGTGCCAGAGCCAAGGAAGGGCGTCCAGGGGAGCCGACCCACGACAGAGGGCGGCGGCGGCCAGCGCGCCGCGCCCACAGCCCCGGGCGTCGCCGGCGCGCGCGAGGCGCAAGACGGCGCAGTCCCCCAAGGGGCACAGGGGGCGGGGGGGGACCAGCGGCCGCAAACAAGGGAGCAGCGCCGGCAGGAAAACGCACCGCGAGAAGCCCCGACGTGGCCGGCACCGCAGAAGCAAAGAGGATGAGAGCGAACGGGAAGCCAGAGGGCAAAGAGCGAAAAAAG
>BOPP01000108.1:185547-206632 GCA_017312745.1 Gryllus bimaculatus
AACGTCGTCTTCTTCCCTTCCCCCCCCCCTCCTGGCCGCCGCCGTCACAACCTCCCCGCCCGTTCCATTTCCCCTGTTCCGTCGGCTTCCATTCCATCTCCCTCCTACCTCAAACTCTCGGGGACAGGTTGTGCCGCTGTGCCCGCACCCCGACTGTTCCTTACGTAATCGTAGCTACGACTGTTCTTCGGTCATTCGTCCCTCCTCGTTCATCTCAACCGCTCTTGTTGTTGCTCTTACTCTTCATTTCTTTTCTTGTTCCATCATTCGCTGGTGTTCGAGAAGTGTTGCCACTGCCAGCGTCATTACTGTCATCCTACCGGCGTCTCTCCTTGAGGTGACAGTTGCCATTTCGGCATCTCTTGACATTTCAGTCCTTCGTTCTGTCATTCCATTTCCGTCCTTTTTGCGACCTCTCCTCTTTTCGTAATTTCCCGCCCCCACACTTTCTACATCCCACCTTCACTCATTTTACATGCCATCTCCTCCCTACATTAGTCCACCCTTGGTTTACTCACCCATTACCTACTTCAAATGTCACAAAGACGACCTGATATGTACGAAGATGGTACGCTAAAAGACAATATCATAATACTACTAGCCAAAAACCTATGCTATTGTAGAATTATACCGCCATCTGTAAGCATTTGGCGGTTTGATGCTTGTCTGGAGCCGGGTGTTACGTAAATACAGAAGAATCTCAGAGATTATTTAAGAATTTGAGCAATGCGCAGTAACGCAGACCTTTGCAGTTACGACTAGGGTATTCACCTGTTTCGTTAGGCGTGAGTAGTTTCCCACCGTGGCGTCACAATGTGCTGACAACATTAATTCCCATAATGCCACATCCTCCTGATTCGCTTTCGTACGGCTAGAGCTGCCTATCAACATTATATTGCATCATGGGAATGGAGAGTAGGCAAGGCACTCTCACACCACAGGTCGTAACAAATTGCATTCGTAATCACGTGACATGCAACGCACACGATGTAAGTAACGTGATTCTACCGACATCGTTTTTCGATATAACTATGGGAAGGTTAGCTAGCGCAAGCGCAGAGGCTCAATACCCAAAGTTGTGTACGACTCAGTACTTCAGACTGAGCACGACCGAAGAGAGGAAAGGCTGCGTCGATCGCTGCGCTTGCGATGCCGTTGGCGAAGTGCGGGCGCGCGCATTGGCGGAAATGGGAACGATCGGGACTGGGCCAAATACTTTATAAATAATTATCTAAACTCATACACAAAATACATTAGGACTTCATGAGCTCAATACATACGTAATTAAAATACCTCAAATACTCAAAATACAGTAATTATATAATTATTTTGAATTATATATTCTCTATTGCAACAATATATTGTATTTGTCAATTACTGTAAAATAGTAACTGACAGTCATACAAACTTCTGAAAAATAACTATTATAATGATTGTAACCATTTGTATAAACATTTTCCAATATAAAATGATATCAAAAATACGTCTAACACAAAGAATGGAATTTCTTCTTAAAACGACTAGTTTTACAAACAAAGTATCAGACAATAAACCCGTAGTTGGCGAATGTATAAAACATGTAAAGCAAAACAGTCATTCAACTGGAATGGATTGACATAAACTAGTGTTACAACGAAGAAACTCTTTTTTTATTTCCGGATAATTGTGCACGGTTTTTAATGATTTAGATTAATCATTTAAAAGTGAAGAGAATCCAAATTCAAGAGGTGAAAGGAGCTTTAATTTTTGCTTTAATGAGGTGCGTTCATTAGCGCAATCAAACGAAAAGAAACAATCCTCATTCTAAACTATCTTCTTCTTCGTCGGTATTTGAAGAAGTTATTTTTTAAATACATATACTTTATGTACTTAAATCCACCTCTAAAATACATGCCCACAAATACAGTTTCTCAAATACAATATGTATTTAAATACTGCCCAACCCTGTGCACGAGAGAGGCGTCGCGCCTGTGTGTTCCAGTGTAGCGCCAGCGTTCTGTTTTCATCCACACTTCCCGATCGATTTTATTTTGAAACGGGTGAATACGGGTTTTCTTAATTTAACATTATAAGTAATGGTTATGTAGGAATTGGAATATTTCAAAGAAAACTCAGCAGGCGAAATAGTAAATTTACTCAATTTCTAAATGCCATAAATTGATTTTTCGCCATACTCTGCATTTGGTACCCCAACTCACTGCCATTACTTTGTGAACTGCCACTGGCGCCGGGATGGCGACTGGGGTGAAGGGGCAGTGAGGTGACAGAAAAGTTAGAGAGTGGCGCGGACCGTCACTGGCCGCGTCAACCCTTATGCAAGCGGTGCACAGCAAAAGGACATTTCCGGAAGGGCGGCAATAATTTAGGGGATTTTTAAATATCTAAATCATTTTTACACCTTTTATTTTAAAGGAAAAACCTTTACCCTATTATTCACAAATATAAAAAACAACTATTATTTAGAGTTAAATAATGGCCGAAAAATTAAATATACTAATTAAGTATGAGTAATATAACTTTCGGAGATTTCATCAATTTCAGATAATAGGTCGTTGACTTTCATTACTCATGCGGCATCTGTGAAATTATCACAGTCAAAAGTCTGCATAAGCTAAATAAAATAAATACAACAAAATTCAAGTCATTAGATCACGGGACTGCAAACAAAAATTGGCACAAGGGCGCGAATGACCGTGGCGCGGGCGATGAGGCACACGAGTTGGTGGTTGATGCACCGCTTGCGGCAGCGCCGGTGGAGACGGTTCGGCGTCGGCGGCGTCGCGGCCAGAGCCAAGAAGGGCGCCATATGGCCTGCGACGCAGTGCGTCGGCGCCAGCGCGCCGCGCCCCCTCCCCCTGGCGCCCGGCTCGCGCTATTCGCAAGACGCGCAGCCCCCAAGGTCAAGGGGGCGGTTTTTGACATCTTCCGCAACAATTGAGCATCTCACTTCAGGAAACGCAGCGACGGAGCGACTGTTCTGCCACGCAGAGAAATATGAGAGAGCTGATCGGCCAGAGGTGAAATATCTAAAAATGCGATTTTGTAAATAGAAATATTGCCCGTCAATAAATATATTGTCCAATTTCAGCCGAGCATTATAGAACATGCGAATTATACTTCACCTATTCTTCATGTTTCGGTTAGAATACATATGCAAACGAGCGTTGCAACTAGGATCGTATCTTCCAAGGCAAAAAAAATAGAAATGCGGGTTTATGTATTCCTTAACGACATACTTTACACTGCCGTGAGTTCCAAAAGACATGCAAGAACTCCTCTGAATACTATAAACGATTTCCTGGTGTTATTTTTAGAGGCATCATCACCACGATTGATTAACAGGATTCTTCGATCACAATGCAGAAACAGAAAAAAAACCATTAAAAGTTCATGTAAGCAGCAGCATAAGAGAAAAACAAAAATTTATTGCGTTTTCTTGAGCGTCGTCATAGCGTATTTCGCAATGTTTCACAAACTCACGTTTCACCATCGTTCTGAACCTTGTCATTTGAACTACACACATTTTAACTAGACATATTTTAATTCAGTTGGAATAAGGCATAATCATGGACAATAACATTTTTATCTCCTTACTGTGACTTTTTTAATTTCTACTTTCGTGGATTATGTCTTTCCAAATAAAGTTAATGACACCGTCTCTGCCCGCAGTTGACTGAAGATGGTAGGGTGGTATCAGCAGGAGTTTGTTATAATGGATTGAATTCAATTGAAAGAAACTAAACCCAATAATTATATGTAGCAAGTATTTATTTATCAAAGACAACTCGGTATCTCGTTCTTATCGAGCGAAGGCGTACGAGAGCGGACCTGCAAGGATGCTTGGTGTGCAGAGGTGTGAAGGGCGAAGGCAATAAACTGGCTGCGCGGGGGCGAAAACTAACGAAGACAGATGCGACCGAGGGGTAATGCTCACTTCGCAATAACTCAGACTTCGTTTATATTACATTACAACCCAGAGTCAAGCAAGCAACTACAACAGAGCCACGGACATTAAAATAACTTTATAGTCCGTCTCACCACGGAGTACGAAACATTTTTCAATGCATCAAATATAACGTTTCCAATTCCTTTTAATTTTAAACAAATAAATCTTATATTGCAAATCATACATAAATAGATAAAAATAATAACAAATTTGAAACGAGATAGGAAAATAAGACTTTTTTGATGTTTGACAATATGGAAATGCTTGGACTGATTTTCACGAATTCTATTATCTCTATTGTCGAGTGCCATGCATCACCACAACTTAAAACGAAAACGTTCACATGAAACATTTCAATTTAAATAGAACACATCTTTCATTCTTTTATTGTCATTATGACTAAGGAGACTAATACTAATATTCATACTATTTACTTCCACGTGTCGTAAGTAAATTGTATTAGTAGTGAAATAAAATTGAAAATAGTGAATTAATAATTTTTATTTGATGGGAATAAAATCTTGTTTTTATTTTCAAGAACGACAAAATAAATGATGGTATGCATAATACTAAAAATGTATATATATTGAAAATAAGTTTGTATTGGTAACGAAATTTTTACGAAATAAATTTCTGGGAGACCTGAGGCATCACAGAAAGAACGACTTTTGACCTGAGCGCCCCCGCTATTAAGTCACCTCTCCCGTGTCCCACGAGGTCAGGACGTCAGTTTAATCACCCACCATCGTCGCCCCTACCTTGATCAAAGGATTAATATCCCTGGCAGCCTGGCGAGTACTACGCTAAGACCCACGGCGTCATGGCATAGTAGCACGAGAAAGGTAAACGGCGATGAAGGATGGCGAAGGGGAGAGAAGGAGAAAACCGGCGAAAGAGGAGTGGCATGAAATTGAATCAGCCGCCAAGTGACTCATTACTGCGGGAAGTCGCAGTCTAAGACGCCACCTTTCATCGAAGATACAGATGAATGACATTCAATTCCGCAGCGGGAAGACAAAAGCGTGGCTTCCATCTGGCTCTTCACCCACAATGCCTGTCGAGGATTCGCCTCTCGACAGCACAGGATTCTCAAGTCGAACAGCTCGCGACGTGACTGGTGCAAAGCTCTGTTTAGTGAAAAACCTTCAAGAGCTTTTCTTTAAAAGGAATTTATGGGATCGCGATGCTGTCAAAGAAGCGAAGCGAGATTGTTACTACGCCAACTATTCGCGGAGACTTAGAGATACGAACATGATGTATGTTTCCTTCCCTTCCCTATGTTCACTTCCCTATGTTTGGGAAAGGAAAGATAACTTTGGAGACTAGATTTTCAGTTTAGAATTTCTTACAAGGGTTGACCTCACCCATGAGAAGGAGCATTAATGAACTTTCGATTTTATAAACAACTGAACACTGCAACTAATAGAAGTATGATTAGTCTCTACAATTTTATTATTTGTATATTTTTCGTAGAATACATAAAAGTATATTTAAAGTGAATTTACATTTGATAATATACTAAAATAAAATTTCGGCTTTTTGATAACCAGAATGCGACATTTACTAAATGTAAGGTTTGAATTATTTATAAGATAACAAACTACTAATATACAAATTCGTGCATGGCATTCCCACAACTGATAGTCTAAAATAACTATTTAAAAATTTTTAGAAATTCAATATTTGTCTGTAAGGTATATTACAAACATTGGTGTTGTTGTTTCTTCCGTATCAAATATTATGACTGCATTGTTACAATACAGAAATACATCTCACTTGCTGCAGGCAAGGAAGTGCCATTTTGCCTCCTGCCTACATTGAAGAGATAAAGAAAATCACTTTTACTGAGAGCAAATCGTCATATTAAAGTATCACAGCAGAATCAGTAAAATGATTTTCCCTCAGGGGAAATTAGGTATTTCATAGGGAAATTTTAAAGAAATTAATAACCCAATAACACCATTCACTACTCCACAAATACGTAACAGCGAACACAATACCTACAAAATATAAAATATTGACAACATTGCGCACAACAGATACCAGAAGGCTTTGGGCAAGTATTGGCGCGTACATTGTACACACACACACACACACACACACACACACACACAAACTATTATCGATTAAAAACGGTGTCGCAAAGGTAGAAAAACATCACGCCTACTCAGCAGCCAGTTAAGCTGAAGGACATCGTGCCAAGTTCATTAAATATGTGACGCAACGCGCTGCGTCACGACTGAATTCTTCAGCTCGGGGAAAGGGGGATGTCCCATGAGTCATCCTATTGAGTCCAATAACGCGTCGCGGCATCACGGCAACAATCACATTTTCCCGAAATACTCTCCCGGAACGGAGCAGAGCTTTCACCTCGACGCCAACCGCCGACGCGAGCGTCGGGCAGTGACGGGTGCGACAACGGGGGACGAAGCTGGTGGGGTGGTACGAGTAATGTGTGGGGCAACAGCACGTGAAGCAGAGGGAGAGAGGCGGCGAGAGGGGGGAAGGCTGTTGATGAGTCGGAGGCGAATGAGGGATGAGGCAGATCTACCGGGAGACGTGGCTCAGAGCGTCGACTGATGTCACAACAGTGCTTCTGACCGGGAGGTCCTAGTTTCGAGTGCCGACAGAGGCAAGATATTCGACACTAGCTTGTCAGCTAGGTCGGATTCAATCGCTGTATGGAGGAGAATTCTAGAGATCGGCTGATCTCATTGGTAGTTTTCCGTGGTTCAACACTATGCGAATGCCGAAGCAATACCCTAACAAACGGACCATGCGCGTTCTTTCCTTCCTCTTCCTTGTCCACCTCTCATTTACACACACTAACATGCAGTACATTACCGCACCTGCCGGAAGACAGGCCGGGAACTAAGAGCTTGTCCCGTCTGGGGCGGTGACCTGCTGGTGGAAGATCCCGCTAGCCGACGGTAAGTCGGCGCCGGATCTCGCCATCCGGGCGGGGGAAGATCGCCAGAGGGAAAATCCCTGCACTACACTTACGGGACTAATGACCTCATTAGTTGAATCACTAACAACCAACCAACTGGTGCCGAGCTGAATGAGGTGGAGACGGTATGAGAGTCGGCGGGGAGTGAGGTGGGGGATGAGGCTGAGTTAGGTGAGATGGCATGAGAGGCAAGAACGGGCGGGGCAAGTGATGCAGCGATGAGAGGTGAGCCGGCGACGGGTGAGTCGGGGCGGCAATGGCGCGGCGTTGGCGAATGAGCAAGGCGGCGGCGGGTGTGTTAGGGCAGGAGTGGTGAGGCGGGTGAGGTGGTGACACGTAAGACAGGGCGGCAGCGAGTGCAAGGACGGCGCGAGAGATAGCGGTGGGTGAGGTGATGTTAGACGAGCCCAATAACGCATCGCGGCAATAAGCGCGCTATCACCGCAACAATCACCTTTTCCCGAAATACTCTCCAAGAGGGACGCGCCGGAGCGGCGACGGGAGCCGCGCTTTCACCTCAGGACGGCAGCCCAGCGCGGCGAGGGCGGGCGGGAGGCGTGCTTTATCATCGGCCTCGTTCCATCGTAACTGGTCGTAAACGCCCACGCGCGTCTCTTTACAACACCGGCGGCGCCGGCGGAGGCGGCGGCGCCGATTCCAAGGCCAATTCATCGCGGCGAATGCGGACAATCGAAGCAGCTGTGCATTTTCCCTGCGGCCGCCGCCGCCCACGCGCTGTGGATGCGCCGGGCCGTACCAAGTTCGGCCGCCGGGCCGTAATAAGGACAGAAGCGGAGGCGGCGTTGAGAGCGGGGGCGTGGGCGCTAGCGGCTGCGGAGGCGCAGGGGGTGGCGGCGAAAGCGAGGGAATTAGGATTGCGGAGGACGCTTGGCCGAGAACGATAGGGGACGCGGGTTGGCTTAGGCGATCGACGCTGGCAGCATTTTTTTGAGAAACAAGCAAAGCAAATGGATAAATGGAACTACGCGTGGAATGTACGTTTTTAATTAAGTAAAAAACTTATGTAGTAGTGGGCGTGAGAAGTGTGTCAAAATCGGTTGCGTCTATATTTTGGTCTAAAATGCATTGGAAATGTTGCGTTGGCTGGATTCAAAGATATTGTATGTATTGACACCAAAGGCCGCGCCGTCGCCGTCGACCTAGAAATGCACAAGTCAAGCGAGACATATTGGTCGTCTCAATTCGAGTTTTATTGCCAAGTTATGAACGGTAACAGGTGCCACTTTTTTGTATCACCACCAACCATACATAGCATTCCCATCGTGTTATATTTATCCATTTGCTGTAGCTGTTTGTTGAAATAATACTCACAAGGGGTGCACACGGCAAAGACGTGGGTGTCTCGGTATGACGGCGACGGCTGCCGGGGCGGGTGTTGTGGTGAGATGGATCACAAGTGATGATGACGGAGAGTGATGGTGACGGAGGGTGCATCTCCAGTATTATTGGAAACAAAGGATAAATGTGCGTGCGTTGTGTCAAAGTTGCCAACTTAAGAGTTCGAGCGTTGAAAGTACGGAAGGAGGTTGAAAGAGATAAGGCGAGTTGTTGAAGAGGAGAAGGCACACAGCTGCGTGTCGAAACAAAGCAACGGATGAGCGGGTCACATGCGCGGGGGCAACGGTGATGTGTGCGAGGGGCAATGGAGTTACGTCTAATGGCGGCAAATTAATTTGCGGCCAATTGATACAAATCCTGAAAGCTGTATGGGTTTGATGATAATGTCTGAGGGTGAATTGAACTGTAGCTGGTGCAGAAGCAGATCACGTAGGGGTTGACGAAGGGGAGGCAGGTGATGTGGCGAAGACGGGAGTGATGTGATCTGGGGAAGGAGATGGATAAGACGGGGTGGTCTGAACGACAAGGGGTGATGCCGGTGACGGAGAGTGGCGTGCTTTCGAACAGTAGCTGCGGGGCGAAGACCGTGATTCAGCGACGGCGACTGCACCGGCGATGACGATCGGAAACCAAGGAACACCATTTCACGCGCCTCCAAGCGGGGCGGCAGCGGCGGCGGAGCTGCGACGAAAGGTTTCCGTCGACCAGCATCTGCGCGTCGTGTTTGTCGCGTCGTGTGGTCGTGTCGATGGGTCGACACTTCGTGGAATCCGTCTCTCGTAGGGCGGTCTGCCGAGTTGTTGGAGCGTACGAAGGGAGGGGTGAGGGATGGAGTCAAAGTGAGCGTTCAGACGTGACGACCGTCGTGTAGAGAACTCGATGTAGTCGGAACACAATGGGATATGTCGACGGGACACGGCAACATCGGGATGTGGGTGTGCGCGGTCATCTGGGCGTCCGATCATCGGGACAACAGGGCGCTGAGTCGCCGGGGCGTCGTTTCATTGATAGTTTATTTTGTGATTCCGGGCAAGTCAACAGCTTTGGTCATTAATCCCGTTAGTGTAGTGTATGTTACACACCGGGATATGACAATATTCTACCCTGAACGACAGAGAGATCCGGCGCTGACTGGCACGTCGCCTTGCGGGAAATTTCCGCTGTCAGGTGACTGTAAGGAGAGCATCGCCCCGGCAAGCTCTAAGCTCAATTCATATTTGACATTTATGACGACAGTGTCCGTGTAGGGTAAAGCAGGCAACAGGGATCAGAAAGAAAAGATAGCGCGCGAACCGTGGTCCTTTTATTACGGTATTCACCTGGTATTGATCGGAGAAACCACGAAACTACAGTTCAGAGCAGCGGGATCCAAGTTTTGTACATGTAGCGACTGAATTTGATCAACCAATGTAGCTAGGATTTGAACCCAGGATCTCCCGGTGAGAAAGAGGTGAGTTGTTGCCCAGAGCTTTCTCACCGTGCGGTGGAAATACGTCGGGTAGCTGCGCCTACTACTCATATTGTTTTCCGAGTACCGGGACAACGGAGGACTGTGGAGACGGAGCGACGCGGATTTGGATATTCAGAAATCAAAGTGTCGGGGCGTCAGGTGTCGGAGCAACGGGGCGCCTGGGTTTCGGCTCGTCGGGCGTGGTGGAGCCCGCGTGTTGGGACACCGTGGCGTCGGCTTGCTGCTGAGCGGGGGTTGATAGGGCACGTTAGCGTGCTGGGGGGTAGGCACGAGGGCGAGGGCGGGGGCGTGGGCCCTGGCGGTGGCGTGTCTGTCGATTGGGCGCGTGCCTGGCAAAGGGGAGAGCGATCGCCCTTGGCGACGCTGTTAATGACGCATCGACCACAAACGCGCGTGCTGCGCCTCGGGCGACGAGGAAAAGGATGGAGGCGGCCACTGTGACCGAGGCAGGCAACGAGCAGGCGGCGGCGGCGGTGACGGCAGAGAAGAGGCGGTTGGCAACGCCGTTGCGCTGCATTGCGGGGAATACTGGAAGTTACGTTCAGCTGAAACCACGCTGGCAATGCAGGCGGTAATACTCATGAAGTAGGAAAATGCAAGGCGCTCGAAGAGATTACGCAGCTGAAGGTGAAAGCGGTTCAGAAGAAGCAGCGCTGCTTGCGGGGGACACACGAATACTAATGATCGCAACCCATTTACCCTGGTGGTGATAGTGAGAAGATAGTGACTGCTCAAGTGACCGTGGGGTCGGTAGGAAGTGGAGTATGAGGTGGTGATAGAAAAGGAAAAAACATATATGGACTGGCACGGCAGCACTGAGCGAGAAAGTGATTATATGTGAGCGGACAGAGTGTGCGTGACTTGGGACTGGAAGGTGGGAGTGAAGGTTACGTTCGTTTGGACTGAGGTGGGAACGGCAGGAGGAGTGACAAAATAAAGTATGTGGAAACGGGAGATTGTAGCGCCACACGAAAGGACTAAGAAGCATTGAGCGAGGCAGAGAGCAGGGTAGTACGGGGACAGTATCCAGAGTGGGGCAAGGAGTATAGGATCAGAGAGAGGCGAAGACTGACTTTACAGAGCGCTCACGCTGCGTTTTGGAGCTGGGTGCTGGAAGTCGGAGCGAGGAAATGTCCCACGGGGCGGTGCAGTCGAAAAGGAGTGTTTAGCAGTGTGACGGGGACAGAAATAGCGGTGAGGGTTGGGCACGGCGAATGTGTCCGTTGGCTCCAAAAGCAACTTTGTGTCAGAGTGAGGTTTGCAGCGCTGCAAATTGAGTTGACAGCTGGAGAGGGGGATTGAAAAATGACGGAGCGCAGAGGAGTGGAGAAGCTTGACGATAACAAGGATGAGCGGAACGGTTGAAGGTTGCAAAATATAATTAGAGAAAGAAGTGATAGTACACGGATTGAAGAAATAAATAAAGGGTTGAAAGGGGGATGGACACTTAACATGCGTCATACTGCGAACTACACACTGGGTCAAGGAACTAACTAATAAAATCGAAGTGTTGTGGATTTGATATTTCCGGGAGAGTCAACAGCTAAGGTCTCGTAGGGACAATAGCAGATGAGTAGTGAATGTTTGTATGCTTGAGTTGTGAATGTTCCTCGGCCACAACTGCTCTGGCCTGCACCCGTCGGCTTAAGGATTTCGCTCTCCTTCTTAAGCGGGGCACCCTCCAGCTGGAAACAAGCTCTGACCGATCACGTGGCAAATATGGTAGTGTAGGGAATGTAAGTGTGTGTGTGTGTGTGTGTGAGAGAGAGAGAGAGAAAGAGAGAGGGGGGAGAGGATAAGACAAGGTAGAGGAAGGAAAGATCACGTGCGGTCAATTTGTTAGAGTACTGCTCCGACATTCGCTTGGCACTGATCGGGGAAACCACGGAAAACTACTAATCAGAGCAGTCGGCCGCTAGAATTCTTCTAGAGATAGCGCGTGAATTCGATGATGCCATGTAGCTAGTGTCGAAAATTCGACACCGTCGGAATTCGAACCCACGGACTTAGTCCGGACTTAGACTCGGTTAGAGTCTAGAGTCGGAGCAGCAATGCTGACTGTAAGGTAACTCAGCCGGTATGAGTTGTAGGAAGCGTGACAGGACCTAACGGGCGACTGGAGTGCAGAGGTACGGGCAGGTCACTCCAAAGGCTGATAAGAGGGTGAACAGACAGAAGGGGTAGAAGAGAGTGGGATGGTATGTACGAGTAGATGTTTGTTTGGCGAGTAAAGGAGAGGCTGATGTGGCATGATGAGGCTGTGGATAAGGCGGCGCTGAGGGAGACAATGGTTAGAGCGATGACGATTGAGGTGGAGCTCTATGAGACGGCTGTGACGCGCGGGTTAGTGTGGAAGACTTAATGAGAAGTTGTAGTGGTGGGTGAAACGGCTGTGACGAAGTCAGTCGAAAATATAGTACGTGCGGGAGGGGCGGGACAGAGTTGGATGAGACAGTGGGGACGGCGGGAGCTGGAGCGATGGTGGCGGGTGAATAAACGATAGATGATAAACTGACGTTATATAAGGTTTCTTTGTGGGATGCTGGTAAATATTTATTTTCACTAGTGCGGCATGGAGGATGGGCAGCGGTGGGTAAAGCGGCGGAGGGTAAGGTGACTGTGAGTAGTGGGCGGTGGTGAGTGAGGTGGTGAGGGTGGTACGGCGGAGGTGATTGAGGCGGCGGTAGATAAGGGTTAGGCTCCAACAGGTGAGACAGTGGTGAGTGAACTGACTGAAAATACGGCAGCGGCAGGTAGGGGGGTAGCGAGTGCCACCGCTGTGAGATGACAGCTGTTGCGACAGTGGAGGGTGAGCGAACAATAGTGGATGAGCTGAGGGGTCGTTTGTAGGTGTCGCGCGGGCGTCGTGGGCGGCGGTGGTGGTGGGCAGCGCCACGGAGCGTCGCGGCGCGGCGCGGAGCGGCGTCGCAGCCGGGAAGACGACGACAAAGCAGCGCGCGGCCGCGGCGCCCGGGCTGCGCTAACAAGCGCGCCTGCCTAATTGGAGGGCGGATTTGGACTGGCTTTCGACAGCCATGGAAATTGCAGCGACGCGCGCGGCGCGGCCCGGCCACATGGAAGCGGGGCGGCGCGGGGGCGCTAAGTCATGTCAAAGGGGCAACCACGACGACGCCGCAGCGACATTCGCCGGGAAGTGTAATTGGAAGCAAACCGAGGAAATCAATGTGAAATATGTCTACCTTTGCTCTAAATGAAATACATAGGAATTAATCATAAACAGCCTTAGAGAAGCTACGGCATCTCTCTCTCTCAAAGGCAATCAACAACGTCGCGCCGCCTTTGTCATTATGGCATGTCGTTCGTGCGGAACCTATTTCATGCTATTTGTAATTTACATGCAAAAATATTTACACTACGGTGTCGTGCTATAATACGACAGTATGAAATTCAGTTTTGCACTTTCCCGAACTATCTAACTATCAGGACCAAGACAGAAAAGCCATACTCATTCGATACAACCCGTCCCCTTCAGCGCCCTTTCCAGTGTATTTTGTGAAATAGACACAATAAGTCAGAGGTAACAATGAAGTGTAAAAAAAGTAATGCTTATTACATTTGTTATTTCCATTTAATTAGATCTAAAAGATATCAAGCTAAATGCACCTACAAACGAGTGTATAAATACTTACGCTTGCGTAAATACTCGTATTTTGATATATGACCTCCAGGAGAACGTTTAAATAGGGGAAGAGAAACACAATGGCGTCTGACCAATATTACAGAAAGTAAATTACGCGAAAGTGGAAAAAAATACTCACTATCAGGAAAGTCAGGAGAAAGGCTTCAGTATTCAACGGAAAAGGAAATACCAACGTAAATGCCGTTTTAATTGAAATGTGTCACGAGAGAGAAATAAAACGGTTTACATCAATTACGCACGTCGCATTAAATCGCAAGGAATAACAAATGAGAAGAAAGAGAAACTTGCGGAGCAATATAAAGAAGTAAAAAAAGAACACACGCTAATGAAGTACGACGGAAGGAGCGCAAAGGAAGGGAATGAGATATGGACGAGAGCGCTCTGCCAGAGGCCACATCTGCAGCGGCGCCGAGGCTAAATCCGAAGGCCTTTTTGCCAGAAACAAATCTCGTGGGCATCGCATACGTCACTTTTTCAGTTCCTTTCTTATGACAAATTATTAAAACGCAGCCGGAGAAAAAAATATCAGGCGTGTCGTGAATACACGAACAAATACAGTTCACTTCATCTAATATAATTTATAAATAACTAACTTGCCTGAATAATAATGAAATGGTTTGAAGCCGAAATAAATAACTTAATCGTTCGATTTATTTAAAATACCTTTTAAATTTCCATCTCAAAACTTTCCTTAGTTTTCTTTGGGAACAGCGATACATTCAGCTTTTCAGTTGCAGATAAATGTGTCAAACTGAGAGAAGAGGATGAATCGCACCCAGACGCAAATACATAAAGCTCAAAACGAAATGAATTTTACCACGTAAATGTAAAAGCGTCACCGCGTAATTTATCATACACTTAATCCCAAGAAGCCAGACGGGAGGTGTGTCTTAGTAGGGGAGATACTTTGAGAGGAAAATCAGCCGACGTGTAGGCGGGCGTCAGATCTCACTCTTATCCGGGAAATGCCGCCACCTCTCGGAATACAACATGCACTACACTTCCGGGACTATTGATAAAAGTTGACGCACGCGGAAGCCAAATAATCAATCAATCAAAATAAAACTCAAGTCCAGTAAAATGCAATACGTCCTGAGTTATGTGATCTCCAAATATTCACTTGCACGAAGGCTTTTATTGTAAACGAAGTACAATGGGAAATTAAAATCAACTTCAAAGTGCATAGTCATGAAAATAAATTGTCTTAAACCTATTCCACAAGCTAAGCATAAATTTAGCACATTAACATAATAAAATGTTGGCATTGTTCTAAAATGATTATACATTAAAATGGACCTAACAGACATTAATATTACAGATATTTTAAACATATCAACTGCAATATATTTTAAGGCCCCTCAAGAAAATAAAACATTCCGAGTAATTTTCATTTAACGTTTTGCTTCTCCTTAATAAACAGGGTACGGTACTTTAATCTTCTAGCTCAGGCGGGAGTCGTCATCCAATCGGATCACTCCAACGAACACATTAAAGTTATCTAGAGCATGCTTTCAGTGTTCAGTCATAGCCGAGGTGAAGGTAAGAACCGGCACTTCCGGAGTAAAACGCTGATGGTGGAGATAGTGCTCATTAGGGGGCGGATTTTAACGATTTTTTTCTTGCATTTTTCAACGATTTTGACTAATAAGTCATTTTTTACCTTTCCCGCCATTTTTAATGCATTTTTCGCTGATTTTACCGATTTTAATAACATTTTTACGGTACGTGCATGAAACTAATTACGAAATGCGACAAATGCTCACTACAGAAGTCCTGAGTAGTCTACTCGATTTTTCCCCCTAACATATTGTAATGATGCTGTTGTGAGTACTATGTAAGCGAAAGTTCGAGTGACGCCTATCCGTGCCATTGTCGGTTCGGCCGATTTCGCTATAAACGCGTAGATTTTCTTTTAAAGAACAGTCAAAACCAAAAGATTGCATGTTGAGTTCACTTTAACAAAAGGGAAGAAGTCTCGATTACAATACATCAGTAACATATCAAACAGCTTCAGTTGTTCATGTGAAGTAGTTTTGCTATTTGTTTAAACAATTTTCTTTGTTTTACGGTATTTTAAAAATATTTTAAGAGCATTTTATTGATCATTTTTGGCGATATTTTAGGTCATCAAAATCCGCCCCCTCAATTATCATGCACACAGTTTTATGAAGTTTCTCTGTGGGAGTTTTGAAGTTTCTGTTGGCGAACCTTTTTTGACTTGAGTAACGCTCTCACCAGACGAAACCTGCAAATTTTCGCATTCAGAATTCATTTTTGACTTATTGTAACGACATTTTTAAGAATTACATTCATTCGCTCATGGGTCTCGAAAATACTAAACGCAAGAAGGTACGTATTTAGCCTATTATCTAAATATTTGAAAATATGAAAAGGTATTTAAGGGTTGTCGCCTCCGTATTTACTACATTCATCGCCGATCGCAAGGAACTCATACACTTAACTAATTATTACAATTTTAGGGGAACAAAATTACGTCATTTATACGATCTTCAGCACCTACTATTTCACACACCTCTACAAATGAAATATGACGTTTCACTACAATCAAAAGAGGTTCTTGACAGGAGAGTAGCAAATTGTTTAACGGGCATGGTCTGTTTGCAGTAGAGCAGCGCGAAGAGTAGATAATACTCTCTCTTGCGTTGCTCGGAAGTTCCGCCCGAGTTTTAAAATATCTTTAGTCTCTCCTGGTGTGCAAATGTGAAAACATCGATGAAATATAGTTCTTAGAAGTGTCTAGAACACTCGCTCAAAATATCGTTTAAATCTTCAATTAAAAATACTTTCTGAGGATTTTCCTCTGTGCAAACAACGCGTTCCTTTTGAAGTGGCGTTTAAAGTGTCGTCAGCTGGCACAGACACTTCCTAAGAATAGGGTCTTTTAATGTAAATGTAGCAAAAACGCGTCAGCCACTTTCAAAAAGCACAGTTCAGTATCTGTGAAAAAGCGTGATTGATATTGTCTCTTTAAAACTTGAACTCTGCATAGGCACGATTTCAAACACTTCAGTAACGAGTTTTTCTGCGGATGTGTTTGAGGGCGGAAAATGAACTTCGACGGCATCTTCGCATTATTCTATATTTAATAAAAGCAGAGCGAAATTCCCGAACCTGCGCGCGCGACCGTTAGCTGTACAAAACTCTTTCTTCGAAAGACCCATACGTCTTCATGTAGGAGCATCTATGAGTGCGTCTCGTGGCAAGAGAGCAGCGTCGACTCACGAGAAATTATGGAAATGTTGGGTTTGGCAACATCGCGAACGTTCTTACCGCATTGCTTCGAGTACGCGATGCCAAAACGTTGCACCATTTTCCCGCATCTCGAATCCATTCGTACGTAGCGCTCTTTCACGCCTGTTAAGCCACCACACGCACATGACCAATTCTGTACACAACCTTGTTCTTTTAAACGACCCAACACGCCATTCTGGTCATTCTGGCTGGCCATTCTTCTATTCTAGTCGTAGAGTTTCTAGAATCGAGCAATCGATTTGAGATATTGTTAAGCAGTTAGACCTGACCTTTTGCCGAGCTCTTGCGGCGAGGCGTCACCTCGACGACCTGACCGCGCTTCTCCGGTTGCGCAGTTTCCGAAAAGCCTTTGGGCTGAGCAAAAAGACTGAATAAACATCCCCGGATGAAACTTGTGGTTGGTCGGAAGTTAGCGAGAGCTACTGTAGGTCATCCTTGTGCAAAGTTAGCAGGACGAAGAAAGGTCCGCGGAAGCGTAGGCGGCAGGGACGGAGGCGAAGGCGGTGACGGCGACCGAGGTGGGGTGGGAGGTCGTGAGTGGTGGCGGAAACGGGGGAAAGACGGGTGGAAACGGAAGAAAAGAAAGGGCAGAGGCGGGAAGGGGCGAGAGAAGGGGGTGGGTGGCCCGTTGGAGGCGAAGAACAGTGTGGAGAGAGGGCGTAGGTAGAGAAACGGAGAAAATAGGCTGGCTAAGAGCCGAAGAGGGAGGTTGAGAGTGGTGGGCGGGGGCAGATGCGGGGTGGGATGGTGGAGGTGGCTAAGAGTAGATAAGGCGAGTGCGGGGGAGGGTGAAACGGAGAAAAGGTGGAGAGGCGGCGGGGGGTGGGGGGTGAGAAGAGGTGGTGGGCGGGGCGGGGGCAGAGGAGCGGGGCGTGGCGCGTCGGGTCGCGGTTGCTCTTCCGGGCTCTTCCGCGGAGGTGGGAGAGGGCGGCGCGGTGCGGGCGGCCGGCCGGGCACGTTAGAGTGCCTCGCCCGTCCCTGTTGTCCCCCGAGTTACGTTAGCGCTTTTGACGCTCCAGGCCGCGACGCCCGCACGGTGCTGTTCCCGCGAGGGGCGGCAAGGGGTTTAAGGAGATTGCGCTGGCTTCATAATATGAGGTTGCGGTGGAGTTCCTCAACAAGGCGGTGGATTTGGAAGGGCTTATGAACGTAGAAAGTTAGTCTAGGAGGAAATGCGGGGAGGGTGTAATAGATAACTGAAACAGATATAAACAATAACGAAGTAGGCGAGAAGGAGATAGGAAGTAATAGATGAAATAGAATGGTGTGGAGAAGATATTACGAGGCAGGAGCAGGGGAATCGGGTGGAATTGCGTTTGGCGGGATAACGAAGCTCTTCCCACTGTGTTTTGATGTTTTAAACATTAATTCCTGCTAATGAGCCTTTTCTCCGTGGCAGCACTTGTAAAGAACATTTATTTATGAAGAATCTATATTTACATAGAATATGCAAAAATAAAGAAAAGTTTAAATTCATATTAAAGGGAATATACAACTACTAATTAAAAACTACGAAGACATACAAGAAATCATATTTTAGGGAATATAAAACTATTAATTAGAATGTAGGAAGACATACAACACACATAAATATTGGCATCACACAATTCCCTAGACAATTCCGGAAGCAACGAACAATAGAGGGAAAAGTCGCAGGTGCATTGTTACATTGCACTGCAGCAGGTAGATTGTTACACTCAGTTACTGTCCGGTTGGTAAGAGAGTATTAAGCTAGGTCGGTTTTTTGATGTATTTAATTTTGTATGGGTATAATATTGAGGGTGCCCCATCCTAATTCGAATGGCGTTTCACGCTTTACATCCAGTGTACACTTTGAAAAGATTTACTAACCTAGCTATCTTTCGACGTTTGCCTAGGAGTTCCCACATCTGAGGGTAGGGAAAATAATAAACACGAACAGGGAAGTCGAGGCAGACATGCCAGGAAGAGGCGTGGGAGGCGCAGAGGAGGTTGATGTTTGCGGAGGCGGCGCAGGGCCTATGCCAACAGCTGCGTGACCGGTAGCGGAGGTGGAAGTTCGGGGCGACGAGAAAACGCAGACAAAAGGGAAGATGGACGCGGCAGGAAGTGGTGAAGGTGACGCGGGCACACGAGAAAACGTGGAGAGTGTGGCAGAGTTTGTACAGCGACAGAGATGGCTAAAAAGTGAAGGTAGCGACTCGTAAAGCGAGGTGGTAAGGGAAGTAACACATCACAGAAGAGGGAGTTTAAACATTTGGTTATTCGGGTTCCCATTAAGTAACAAGACGCAATTTGGTTGGAATTGGCTATATATTAAATGCATCAAATTAACGATCATAAGTAGAATCTGAATTCCTACGCAATTACATATTGTTTGTCTTTCTATGTACAGTTCTCAAAACTGTGATATTGGCGATTAGTTTAATCCAAACATAATATCCAAATTTTTCGTTATGCATTTTTATGTATTTTGTACTGTGTTACGTATTTTGCTTTTACATATATAAAAACTACCAATTTTATTAAAATTATTTCTCCCAACAATATTTGGTTAATTTTCTAAAATAGTTTTTTTTTATTTAAAAAATCGACACATTTTTTCTTGACTTCATTTAGAATAACGTGCTGATGATGCAAGGGGCCCACATGAAGACACAGTCGGATGTATGCGATCTGTTTGAGTTTGATTAATCCGATTTGAATTTATTTATTTTCATCAAAGAACAGTAAAAACTGTTAGGAACTTATGAGAGAAAAGTAAAATCTGCGCACGTTTCTTTAAGACCCAGAATCTCTTCCCCGCCCACTTACTATATATACTCGTACATATACATGCAGAGTAAAGGGACCAACAAAACAAGGATAGCAAGGTTTAGAAACTAGACATTTTCGTTCTTGAGTTATAGAAAACGTATCTACATTGGTAAACGAACTACAGATTATATTTTATAGTATTGCTAACAAAATTACAATGTACACCTCAGCCCCTTCATCCAGAACTAGTAACAGTAGGGCCTAACAAAACCTGCGCGGAGCTAAGCTGTATTATGTCCAGAAAGAGAACAAAGAGTCACCTTAGCATTAGCTACATGGGTAAAGGAAACTGGACGACCAACCCGATCGTGATGGGGTTCATTGACCCAAAATACGTATTGCGATAATATGGGTTATCGCTTTGAGATGAATTACTGAGATGAATCAGTGAAAGAAGATGGATGAAGGAAGATGAATGTTAGAGAAAGTCTGACGTAGACGATTGGAACCATCGTAGTGTTGGAGGATGGCTGTTCTGGAAGGGGAGACAACAAGCACAGCACAAGTCTCGAGCACGACGGTGATGGAAGAGGCGTGAAAATGAAATGACAGAATCGTCAACACACTATCGAATACAAGTCAACAATGCCCTAAATCAGATGTCTCCCAAGATTTCCCTCCTCAAAGTTAATTAAATTGATAATTTAACAATTTACATTATTTGAGTTTTATAACACGATAAGGACATTTGTTACATAATGATTAAATAACTATCATTTTATTCAGAAACATGCATATAATATTAAAATATTATAAATGTTTTAATTATTACTTTAAATCAAATCTTTTTTATTTTATATTTTGCATTATTGTCAGTATAATTATTTAACTCATTTCGGTTTTAAACATTTTAGTGTGATATTCGGTTACGTTTGCAACCAGTTAATGATTTATTATACTTCATTTTTAATTGAACAGAAACCTAAGACCCAATGGTCATCACAGCAGATAATTGAAACGAAAATGGTTAACCAAAGAGAAAGGTAGATAAGAAATTGGTAGAGAGACGCCACGGCCGATGAATTTGTGACCACAGTGGAGTGTGATGTTGGCTCCGCACTCACGGCAGGTTCTTACAATTTATCGCTAGCAGAAGGCTGCTGTCTTACAACGTAGTCCCTATCAAAGGGGTAGGCGCTGGTGCGCTGCGGATGTGAGGATATCGTTTAGTGTCGCATTGACAATGAGTTGAATGAGAATAAGACGTTCGCGGCGTTTGAAAAGACAAATGGATGTTTTACTTGTCGAAATCCAAATTTGACAAGGAGCTGACCATGAATCGACCTATGACGAAGGCTAAAGACAAGAGTCGGAGCCAGTGCCAGCAACCACCGATGACGCGAGTCGGTGGAGACATGCAAAGCGAGTGTTAGTCGATAGACGATAGCGGCGTCTTCGGCTAAGTCCGGAATCGACAAACAGGGATCGAGAGGTGGCGAGAAGGGAGGGCTGCGCCGCGAGCGGTGACAGCAGCGGCCGCCGCAGACGCGGAGGAGTCGGCGGCACCGGCGGCGGCGCTGGCAGGGAGCCCACGGCAACTCCACTGACCCCGAATCTGCAGCCCTTGGCCGCCCGTCCAAACGCAGGACGCTGGCGCGTGCTTGGAAGCCGCTCTGACGGGTTCCAGCA
>BOPP01000108.1:206671-255236 GCA_017312745.1 Gryllus bimaculatus
GGCACAACCAGGCGCTAGCGGGACCCCGGCCAAAACACTCTTGGAGAGTCACGTCAACAATGCACCACTGACTGCCGCCTATCTTGACATAATACTGCAGCAGTATTGTTTCCCAAATCATTCCTGACTTTGTGGTCACACAATGACACGTTGTTTAGTATTTTTGGTAGATAATAGTTTTTTTACTATTAGAACAAAGGCATAAGAAACAAGAATTCTCTGTTCTACATAATAGAAAGCTGTGATCAAAATGAATAGGGACGACAAATGTCGATTATATTCTGAAGTACTTTGTACGTCGGTCATTCGTTATTCTCAGCAAAAGATATCAGTTCAAAATGGATTTCTTACTTGAAAAGTGTCAGAATATGCCGAGTAAAATGAGCTCTAATGTGAGCAATGCAGCGGTAATATATGTTCCACAGGGGCGCGAGTAGAATGCTCTATATCTTATCTTTAAATTTTCTGCAACAAGCAAGAACAAATTTCCACAAAACGAGCTTGCCAGAGATAACGGCGATCATAAAACAAGCCTGCTATGCGCACACATTTCGTCACAGAACATAATTCTTTGACTTGGCCAACTCCTTCCGTTGTGAACGTTCTCAACTGAACCCGAATATTTCTAACAGCCCTAGCGAGCTCTTGCCACACAGTCCGTCATTCACTCTCCGTCTTTCGGTAACGAATACATCAATTTTCTCGAGAAACAGGTATCGTTCAGAATTCAGGTTAAAGAGAATTCCCACAGAAACAAAAGATATATGAATCGTTCTAAAGCATTATTATTTCTTAGGATAAGATATCGTGTAATAACACATGGAAAACGCATTCTGGCATTAAATACGAGAGCCTATTAGGTTCGTCTACAGATGTAATCGGATATAAAGCCTTAAAGAATAACCGATGAACCTGAAACATGTCTGTAACACTATGATTGACACACACTGAATCTATGTTAGTCTTAGCCTACTAGGAAGCGTTGAGTTGACTTTAATGAGATATTCTTATATGATTATAAAATTGCATATTAATTAAATCACTATATCATTTTAATTTATCAACAATAATTATAGCAGCACCAAGATCTACAACGTCTAATATTTCCTTTAGCTTGTAATAACAGTTGTTACTACAATAATCACTTCTCCAATTTCTCCCAAATCAGGATCTCCAATTTCACCACACCAAATTTTAAACAATGCAATATAAAAATACCAAAACTGAAAACTGATTAAGGTACATTTTGCTCGCGCGCATGTGTAGTAAATTGTTTTTTTTTCCTTCAGAGTAATTAGCAACTGCATTAGCTAGTACTGGTTGAAGCGAATTAATATTTGCGTAACTTCAGTTCCCTTTTACTTATAAACAATTCATCCCTTCCAAGTTCAAGTCCCTTTTACTTATAAACAATTCTGTTGAAAGTGATACTTATAACTATAAACATATATAATTATGTGAAACAAAATAAAGCCAAATATTTTATAGATGATTATGTATGTTATTGGTACAACAAAATACACATTCAAGATCAAACTGTTCTTATTACGTGCCATAAAAATATACAAGCTATAATTAAAAAAATATGTATGTAAATAAACGAGAATTTTTTAAAATAATCATTTTCACCAGGTTGTGAAAAATACGGCAAGCTGCCCTACCAGAGATGAGAAAAGAATTGCTTCTACGTCAACTACGTACTTTTGCTGCAACATGTCCATAAATTTGACTTGATTGATAGGAGCGACAAACATGTTTGTGCAGAAAGGGGCGTGGAATGATATATTTTCGCACGTCTAAAAACTGAGTAAAACGTTGGGCTCCCTGGCGACCAGCCCCGTTAAACGGATCGGCAGATAATTCTTTCTGCGAGTATCGCAAATTACAGCAGCGCTCTCAGGTCAAGGTCGACGAGTAAAGAATGTGCCAGAGGATGATAGGCAGAAAAAAGATATTTCGTTTCACAGAGTACTTTCACAAAGAACAAAAGCAAAACCTAGCGTTAGCAACTAACGAATATATTTCCTAGCCCAAAGTGTTATAGGTACACCAGGAATGTTGTTGCATACTCGACATTCTTGCAAGAGACATGACACTGCTACTTGTGACACTTTGGAGAGTGTGTGTCTTCGTATGAACCGGTATTGCCAGTAGCGTTTATTTTTCCTATTTGCATTTCTTACTGCAGACCCAGAGACTTCAATCAGGAGCCTCCAGAACCTCTGCACTGAAGCCACGTTTAAGAAATCGGAAGAATGACAGCTAATGGAAATACATTTTGAAATGTAGAGAGAGAAATGTTATATCAATTATTAGTAGTTAAGACAACTATTAGCATTGAATGTGTGAGCTCCAGTATATTCGGTGATACATTTTGTTCAAAAGCGTTTGGAATGCAAGTGTAACAATGAAACAGTATCACAAATTTGTAGTCTACTAAAATACTACTACTACTACTACTTCGACATATATGGTTCTACATTTTACGTAAACGACCCTATTTTTTTTATTTACCATTTTCCTTACACATTCTTTTCTAAAACCATGTTTTTCTAGATATAAGGAAACATCTGGAAAGAATGACCGCAGATCAAATCCAGCAATGATAAATATGACGATTTCTTTTATTTTTAAATTGTTTACTTTACTTTCTTTGATAATTATTCACACAGCTACTAATGCTGACAAATACAGGGAGTAAATCTGGTACAGATTAGTATTGAAGTACATTATTTCATACATTGCACTCACTGCAAATTAATACAGGGGTAGATCGCCAAGACGTACTGGCCAGCCGCTTAACAAAGTACAAAAATGCTGACGAGAATATGACGTCTTGTCACAAAACGAAGTTCAGAACCAGAAACGAAAGGGGTATTTCTCATTAATTTTGAAGACATATCACGCCTTAACTCGAAGTCGACTTCTCTATCGAAAGTGGCAGGTAACCTAGAGGTGTGATATAGACAATTCCAGCTCACGTGGCTTCATTTGCTTTAACGTCACTGTCGTTCGCACTTCGTCGTGCACTGTCATTTACACAACCTTCAATGTTTGAGCAGACCTCACAAGAGAGGCGTAGAAAGTTATATAGATTTATGTCTCAGTAGTTGATAATGGAGGTAAACACCTTGTTTCGTATGATTTAGAATGGAACCACAAAGCGATATTTCATATTCCGGAAAATTGTTTTTTCTGATATGATTATTATTTTCATATTATTAATGTTAATATTATTTCCACCTTAACCACTGCAATTACATCACACAAAAGAACTGTAGAAAAGTTACAACAGAAAAGAACAACGTATCGAAATCCTCTAAATATTGTTTCATTTTGTTCAGCACTTATTCTCCAAGATTAATGAAACTAGTGGTGCTAGAAACATCCCGTACTTTCACGCAAAAGTACTCAAATTTTCGGAAATATGTACATGACCTAGTTTCAAACTCTAGCTTTAAAGAACAGATTACATTGAGGGAAACAAATCTTTATCTTTAATATTTTAGTTGTAGGAAGACGAAAAATCACGGTTTTCAACAAATAGAGACCTGCACCATTCTATTAAACGTCCCGCACACTACACAACAAATTTTTAATAAGAAACAATGGAGCTATTTTTTTGAAAATTTGGAAAATGTCGCAGACCCTTCATGTAAAGTATTCCCAAAAATTAAAATATCGATTTCAAATTCAAGGGGCCGCGATATCAGCTAAATCGATTGAGGAATATAAATTTTGGATAAAATCGGCTGAACGGTTTAGCGGCTAATGTTGTTCACAAACAGACAGACTGACGTTTTGTCATCACTCAATTTTCATTGTCAAGAACCCACAAAACGTGGATTCTCGTCATGGTGTAACCAGGGCTCTGAAATAAGAGATTTTTCTGCAGAAAATTCGCCGTTTTTTAGCGCAGTATTACATAACTTTCTCTCTACTCCGTAACGAGAGGAAAGGAGGAAAATTCTGGAACAATACAATAATTACTCATCGCGAACATAGAGTTAAACAAGTTTTTCAAAATGTATTTACCAATATCTGAACTATATCAAGAATACGATATGAAGAAGAGGTAGTTTCATTACCTAATGCAAACAAATGCAGAAACTTCAACAATATTAGAATGTCATTAGTAACATTATGAAAATGGATTTCCAGGAGTTCTATAAGAATTTGATACTTCGAACTCGAAAGAATTCCTAATCCAAAGGAGGGTGTTAGACGAAAAGAAAGTTAATGTGAGAACAAAGAATAAAAGAAGAAATGAATTGAAAAATTACATTTCTACGAAACTTCGGAGAACACGAATATATCACCCGCGAAATGATTCTGAATACCGAAATCTACAGATTTGTATTTGTGTCACATTTCGACAATAAATTTCCTGTCTTATTCAAAAAGTTTCTTATCGTGAATCAATCGATATGCCAGAACTGTCAGAATTGGGGTCGTCGGCAAAATCCGAGGGCTATCATACAATCAGCTAGCACAGTACACAAGTAATATCTATTTTAAGAGCACATACTAATTACAGAAGATTTAATACTCCAGGACATGCATGCAAAATCTAAGTAAATATCTTCAAGCGCTGTAATGATAAGTGCCGGATCCCAGACGGTAATATGCAAAGAGCTTAGAGAAAAGAGCTCACATGGCCATTTAAATCGTGAGAAAACGTCCATTGGTATTACAGTTTCCAGGAATCAAGCGCTCAGCGTAAGCGTTCAATGCTTCATTTAATGAGAATTCTAGGAAAGTGGGAAGCGCTCGTCCACATACGCCGTTCCTTGAACGGAATCAGGACGTCGTGTGTCGTAATTCACTAAAATCGAACGCCCACGCACAGAGCTTGGGCCAATTCGTGGAAAGGCTTGCCACTGCGTCGATTACCATAATTATTACCTTAATTTTTGTCACATATTTTCACTCCAAAAACGTACGTGTTATGAACTTAGCCCTACACGAATTTCAATTATCTTCTTTAGCGTTCGATTTTTTTCGGTAATATTCACGGATATACGTTTTCTTCACGATTTTGAAAAACACATTGCATTTACGACGTGCGAATTCTCAAGTTCAGCAAAAACATTCACAGTGAGTTTTTAATTTTTACCCAAAATTCTAGGCCTAACGTTAACAGTATTCTTACCAGTCATTAAGGGTTTCAAATGAGATGTAAATTTGGAAGGGGTTTTTCTTTTATAGTAATTTTTATAGATGCTAAGATATAAATTGAAAGATAACAATATTAAATTCAATCTTAAAAGTTATCAAATTATCAATGAGAAAGAATGTAATGAGTGAAATTGAATAAAATTACAGATGAGAAAGAAATAAAGTTTTCGATTGGACGCCCATTATTATTCAACAACATTAAACTTCAACCTGTCTTAACGTAAAAGCTCAAAATAGCATGTGCATGTAAGTATTCTTTGAGAGGGTAGAAATATTTTTTTATTCATTATTTGCACATATCGTAGCATGTAGATTGTAGATTTGAATGTCACCTCAGATAATGTTGTATCTCAATAAGGAGAATAGAACAAAGCATTTGTCTTAAAGCAAAGCGTCTGCTAGAAGTAAATGTCTCCAATTCAGTTTCAACTTCACAGTTCTTACCAAAAAGCTCCGGGAGCCGGCCAACCATAAAATGATAAACTTTCTCCGAAATAGAAAACATTCATATTCTTCGTACTGTATTAACTAATGAAGAATTAGAAGTGTTTGGATACGTCATAATTACACACGCAATACAGAATATAAATACAAAGATAGTATTTGAATTGGCAGAGACGAAATATAGACATTAGAGTAATAAAACCTATAAATAAATCTAAAAATGAGAATTGTTGAAAGGTATTACTGTGTTATTGTTCTTTGTTTTTTGCCCTTATCCCTCACTCACTTTCAGTTCCACTTCTACACATCATCAGAAATGAACCCCCCACTTCCTTAAGGCTATCATCTCTATTTCCTCCTCCAGCTCACTGGCTCGTCCTTTCTCATTATTCGGAGCACATCCATCTTGCAGCGCGTCGCGGCACAATTGCCTGTCTGGCGAACAGCTGCTGGCGGAGCGCGCCTTCCCTCGCGCGACACCCTCCGCGTGCTCCGACGGCCGGCGCTGAGCGCCCCGGGGCGCCGTCATCGCTCCCCGTCCTCCGCAGCCCTCGCCCCTGACCCCGCAGCCGCCCCGGCGCTGCCTCGCCGCGCCGCGCCGCGCCGGGCTGCCACGCTCGCGGCCTTGTTCCTTGCCGCCCTCACTCCCCGCCCTTCGCCACAGCTTCCCAGTCCTCAGCCCCGCACCCACTCCGGACTCCACCGCCCTCGTTCTCGTCCTCGCCTTCAATGCCGCCACCTCAGTCCCCGCCCGGCCTGTGAGCCTCGACCGCTCCGGGATCCACAGTTCTCATTCCGGGCGCTGCCGCCCCGTCCTCACCCCTCGACCGCCCCGAGCGTCGCAGTCCTCATCCCTCTCGTGCAAGGCGTAGACTCTGATATGAGCTCTCCGGCCAGTCGGTACAGTGAAAATATCAGTAGCAATGCGCACGTCATAGCAGGCTGCTTGCGGAGATAGCCAAGCGATCTCGGTAGGTATGTCTTTCAGGGCCCTGCGAATACGTGCGCACGTGGCCATGCGGTCCGCGTCTCAGTCGCTGAGCAACAGCCCAGCCCACGCAGACGTGGTCCCGCCGCCGGCCGCTACACACGGCTTGCCGATCCCGGTCTCGCACCGCTTCGACGGTCCTTGGTTTCCACCTGCGACGTCCGCCGGCCCGACCTCACCCTAAACCGGCGCTAGCGCTCAGTCGTCTCCTATCTCTCGGCATCCTTCGCTTTTCGTTAGCGGACCTCCCTAAGGCTCCGCGCGCTCCAGTCCCGCATCTCGCCGGCAGCCCCAACTACAGTCCCGGCTCGCTCGAACCCTCGCCCCTCAATCCGTCTGCAGCCGCGCTCCGCTCGTTCACGCGTCCTCAGCATCTGCGCGCGCCAGCCGCCGTCACGTCACCAGCTGTCCGCTGCGCGCCGCGGCAGCCGGCACGTCGCAAGCATCTCGGCGGCGTCTCGGAAATTACTGTTTGTGTTTTCTGCCTAGCCGTTCTCTCGTTCGCGGCAGGCGGGCTGCTTTCCGCATCACGTCCACTTTTGATTAGCCGTATTCTGACGCTGGTTTGAACACGGCGGCCACTCGGCCCGCCTGCGCTCCGCCCGCCCCCTCTTGCCGGATGGGATTCTTCTGCCTGGATAACCGGTTCGCGGGTTCGCTCAGCGGCGCGCGCCTTGCCCACGCAATACAATAGCGTCGGCGGTTGGAGGAGCAGATAGGTGGTAAGTGGCGGAAGATGGCGAAGGTAGTGATAGTGTTGGTAGAATGTAATGAGAACTATATATGGTGAACGGGCAGGCGGGAATGCCGGAGCAGTTACTGTCAACAAACGCACCGCGGAACCGCGGTCGCGATGCTTCCTTCCCCTATTCTTTGTCCTAACCTACGCCCATTACATGACATACAGCTCACTTGCATATACTGTTTACTCTCATGCACATGGCCGGAGTGGTTTAAGATGCGCTTTGTCCGGCGGCTGAGGGGCAGGTGGCGCCGCACTGGTGGGAGATACTGGTGTTGGAGAAAACCTCGCTAGGCCGACGGTAGGTGCGGCGCCGGAATCTCTGCCACACCCAGCGGGGAATTTTACTTAGCAGCCAACGCTCGAGATAAAAAGCAATGCTCTACAACTAGCAGAACTAATTGACTTAGCAGTTGCGCGACACGCATCGGAAACACTAAACAATCAATCATTGGACGGTGGAGCTGGTGATCGTTTGGTGAGGTGGTAGTCACCTGCGGCACTCGTACGGGGCAGAGGAGATGGCGGAGGTAGGGAGGTGGTGATGGTTGATGGTGGCGGCGGTCGGCGGGCGGAGTTTTTGCAGCGACAATCGGTGGCGGACGAAAAGATGCGGCCAGTGCGGAGGCTGCGGCGGGCGGCAGTCGTCTTCTCGCTTTCGTCGTGCCATCCCCCGCCATGGGACGCCGCCGCGCGCCGCCGTTGTGCGCTGATAAGGATGTCGGCGGGCGCTGCTCGTTTTCAGGGGCTCCGATTCAAAAGCAGTAAAGGGCTGGGAAGCTGAAAGCACTCTCTCCGTGGTACGTTTGCGACTAAACGCCCAACGGCCCCTGCGCTCCTCGCCCCGCCCCGGCCCGCGCCCCGCGAGCCGCGCCTCCGGCACCAACCCCCTGCAGCCGTAAGCTCGTGCTGTGGTTCATTTGGCCGACTAGTTGGGCGAAAACTTAAGCGCTTCGGGTTGTATTTCTGAGCTTAAAGCACTTCATGTTATTATCTCGCACAAGCTCTCTGAATGCCAATTTTTAAATATTATATTACAGCTCCTGGCACTTTCCATTTGATCAGGTTCATTACTTCAATCTTGTAAAACAGAAAATTTAGTACTAAATGTTTCAAAGTTTAATAGTAAATGTTTCAAAAAATAAAATACAGTAAAAAAAGTTATGTATGATTAAACTATGCGCAAAAATTCGCTTAACGGAGTGATGTATCAGCATTATTGGATAATATTTACAATATGGATTGTTGCTGGTTGGTGCGAAGATGTCGCTAAATGATGAGAAGTTTACTTTTTTAACAAATTTATCTTTAAATGGGGGGTGAGATCGGTAAAAGTAAGAATAGGGGACCGCCATACTAACGTTGTTAAACGGGCATTTACCCCTATCTCATCTTAAGAAAACAGAATAAGATGCTCAATGATCTGTCGCGGAATTTAGTGTTACCAACAATTTTAGGAATTTCTAAATATTTATAAACACATTAAAATAAAATAAAATAGTGGTTTACGTAACAAGGGCGCGAAACAGGGGATTCACGCACGAGTCGAGTCTGTCGTCCGAGCGTAGCGAAGACGACAAAGAGTGCGGGAATCTCCTCGCGCACGTTTGCGTATACTATTATTTCACACGCCGTGCGCGAAACGCAATGCGTCAAGTAAAGGAATATAAATTAAACGTCAAATAACTAGAAATACCTTATTTTAAGAATAGTGACTGGATTCCAGTCTTTTTCGTAACACTTATCTTTGTAAATAATAAACAAAGACGTCGTCAAGACGGAGGCCATTTGCGACTCGTTACAGATATTTTGCACAAGCTTCGCAATATTTCGCACACTGAAAAAAATAGTGTTTCGCACACAAAAGACACAATCACGAAAAATCGTGTTTCACGTTAAAAACATTTTACGCGCAAATGAATTTAAGACAATTTAAAGGCGCCACAGGAGAAAAGTGGCTTACATCGCTTTATTCAAACCAGAAATGTAACTTGATGTTTCATCTCCTTTTAAACATTAACTTCGGAAAACGTTAATATTCTGATTACTTTAATCTCTTAACCTACTTACAGATTTTTGCAACTCTAACGCTCTATACAACATGAACTTCATTTTCACATTAAAATTGTCAACTCCTTTTACACCAACGAATCAAAGCTGATAAAGAAAATTAATCATGAATTGAAAGCACAAAGCTATTGAACACTCAGAAGTTTTGGAGGGGGGCATTATATTAAACTAGTTTAAGCTGGATCAGAAAAACGTGTCGACTTCAAGAGGAAATATGAAGAAAGAAATTGAAAAAAAAACGGCATGTTGAAAAACTCCACTTACAAAATTGAAGGAAGGAAGGAAATGGAAAAAGGAAACCAGTTGTCCAGAAAGACCTGCCTTCGAGATCAGGAAGATTGAAAACTTTTAATCGGAATCAGAGAACCGAAAAAGGTAATATCCATTCTATTCTCGAAACAAATTTCGAGATCCGAAAAACGTATAAGAGTATAGAGTCGAAACGACAACTGAGAACCAAAGTACTGACTATAATAAATTATTATTATTATTATTATTATTATTATTATTATTAATTATTATTATTATTCGAATGAAATTTGGGAAGACTATGAATTACGTTACTGCGCAGACTCAAATGTAGAACTTACAGCTCTGCAAAGTAACTTCATAAAGCCTATTTCAAACTGTCCGCCAATCGCTATCACGATGGTCCACACTACCACAACAAAAAAGGGCGTGGCGCGGCGAGGCTCCGCGAAGTGGGGCGGCGCGGGGACGGAGGTCCAGGGCGACGAGCGAGCAAGGCCGCGAGAGGCCGGGGCACGTTCGGCGGGGCGAGGGCAAAAGATCGCAGATACAAAAATGAGGACGCCGCCGGCGCTCGGCTTAAGGAGCGGCGTAGGCGTCGCCGGCGGCGCGGCGCGGGCGGCGCGGCGTGGGCGTGCAGGGCGAGGTCGCGACATCGCGGGCGAGGGGCGAGGCAGGGCAACAGCACGTCGAACTTCGTCGGAAAGTCATTAGAGCCGCCCTAAAGAGACGTGCTTCCAACCTACGTTCGAGGACGTTGTACTCTAATTGCCGCCCGTGCGAGAAAACGAAAGAAAATGAACGTTGAACGCGCTTATTATGCAGGGCGTCGCGACGCGACGGCGGCGGCGCAGATGTAGTCAGGCTGGCATTACTCAACAGCCGCGGGAGCAAAACTGCCGACGACGAAGAAGAAAGAGGGAAGAACTTCATTACGAAGGCGCACGGTGGAAATTAGAACTCGTGGAATTTTTACTCACACATCGCCACGCATTTTAAAGAAAAACGGCGGGCCGGCGAGTGGAAGAGGGGAGGGCTGGGGAGGGGAGGGGAGAAAAAAGTTCCGAGTGTTCGCAGATTGCTCGGGCGGAGCGCGGGGTCACCGAGCGACGCGGCGGGCGGGCGACGTCGTTCATTCATTCCTTCATTCATCTGGCGGCGCGGCGTCCTCCCACTTAAGAGAAAGGGGCCTCGCCGCGGGCCACGCGCGCCTCGTCAACGCTCGGGCCACTTCCGCGTCGCCGGCGGCGGCGGCGGCGGCGGCAGCGGTGGCGGCGGGCTGGAGCTGGAGTTGAGGGGGGAACGGTGGAGGAAGTGCTACTGGCGGCGCGGAAAGGTGTAGCAATCGGGGTGACGGAATCCCCAGAGGCGGCGGTGGCGAAGCGGTGGCGCTGGTGGAGGTGGAGGTGGCGGTGTCAGCAGAAGATGGAAAGACGTGGGAGAGCCACTGCGCATCGTATCCGACGTCAGCCAATGTGCTTCAGGCACCAGTTTGCGTCACAGTATTAGCGGATATTTTAAATGCAGTCAGATACCAAATCCAGCATCACCTCCTTACAAGCCACTGATACAGATATATGAAGCTTTTCTTTTAAATATTGCGTCTTGTAACCCTTCAACGTATTATTTTCGGTTGGTCACAGTTGAATATGGTCACTTGTGCTACTTTTAAAATGTTTCTCAACACTACTCGCTCCCCATGCAACATGGGGACTAGAGTCTGGTCTGGCTTTTCAAACCAAGTGCCCGCGCTTTGGTCACGACGCAAACTGGTGATGCGCAGAACGAGCAAAAATTGGTGCGCCGGAGTAGCTCACCCATCTCTTTCCACTATGCAGCAGAGGAAGCATACCAATGTGAAGGTGAAGAGCGGGGCGGTGGCTTCGCTGTAGAGGTGGAGGTGAAGGGAGAAATGGCTGCGGCAGAGAAGTGGCCACCAACGACTGTAATGGTAGATGTAATGGTAACAGCGGAAACGCGCGTGTTAATAATGTAGTGGTAGAGGTGGAGACGGAGGTAAAGGCGGCATTGGAAGGAAAAGGAAGCTCCTGTAATGGCAGCGGCGGAATCAGAGCGCTGGCGGTGAAGGAGGAAAAGCCGGTGGACACATCGACGACGTAAGTGCCGTTGGTGGCGGATCAGTGCCGGGGCTAGGCAGGGGCGGGCCGGGCGATCGCCCGAGGGCCGAGGGGCCCGATGATGGGATTGTTGGGAAAAAAATTAATACAAAATTGAAATAGAAAATGGAACTCGAGAAAATCGTTATCGTAATTTTATAAGTCGCGGTACAGTAGTCTGATATTTCATAACGTTTTCAATTATTTTTGTACATTAAATAGTCATTACGTATAAGGTAGGACTCAGATGTTAGACAATCCTGAAAATTTTAACACAATTTTAAAACAGTTCTGACACTGAAAGCTTTTCAAGCCTTCAAATTTTCTGCTCTTAACGTCTAAGATATTTTAACACACATTTTTGGAGAAAAAAAGAAATTCAGATATTGTCCCTGTATTTTCACTCAAGTTTAGGATTGAATATCCCGAACTGAAATAAAATAATTCGTATAGTGTCTTGATACAACGTTCACGCTTTTAGCTACGTTTCAGCATTGCCCCGGGCCCAAAATTGTCTAGTTCGGGAACTGCGGCGGATGCACGCGTGGTGCAGCGCTAGTGGCGTTGGAGATGCTGATGAGTCGGTGGCAGCGGCAATGGCGACGGATGAAGGGACGACTTGCAGCTGCCGCGAGCTGTGGTAGTGTTTGTGATAGTGATAGTGGTAGTGGATAAAGTACTGCTGTCGATTGATGTCGGCAAATGAAGGAAGGGACAGCTGGATTGACAGCAACCATGGCGGTGAAATTGGATATTTTCATTACTCACCACAGTACACTTCGATTAAAACAGTGTGTCCCTTCAAGGTCACACAGAGCAAAGAGAAGAGGATACTGTCATCCAATCTTCTACACCAAAAATTTAAGTCGTAATGAAGTTCGCGATACTATGACTGCCTCCCTTCCTCATTTGAGCTCGTGACCTTGAAGGAACACTGTTTTAATCTCTGAGTATAGGTTTTGTCGTCTTCATTTCTCAATGCATCTGACGTACTGGTTATGCCGAACGTGCAACGGCCCAGTGAAGACTCTTTCCCCGAAATGAAAGAATATTTGAGCACAGAATCAATAAAAATTGATGAATTTTTTTTATATTTCAAAAGTTATATTAGAAAATTGCTTTAGATTAAAATACCAAATTCTAGAAGGTTTTGGACCGGCATGATTCCTTAGTGACTCTCTTAATGTGGCAAGGACAATGAAACTTGTTATTGTGAAGATAGCGTTGCAGTAGGGAATTCGGGGCTAAAGGTGATTCATAACCATGGAGTCAGCAGCTTGCAAGGTAATTGTAGAGGTTGAAGGGCCAACGATGCCAATTAAAATGGTAATGCATGAGTGACAATCATAGGTAGTACAACATATCATCTAAACTGAGGAATGAAAAGCATTACGAAATCTGTCTCGCCCTTAATTTTTTAACGACAGAAGCAAATGATAAAATAACTAAAGTGAATTTCGAAAGAAGATAACGGAGGACTTGAGCATGATTAGTACTCGGCAATACATGCATTAGTTCAAGGCTGTAAAGGGATTATGGGAATAATAAAGGCCTTTCAACGACCATATTCAACTATGATATTTCCACGACATGAAGTTACTACTCCTCGATATTCATTTTTCGGTCACTGCTCAGAGTCGCGGTGCATCAGCGAATGCAGGTCTTCATTTCGAGCACGTGTGATTGACCAAAGTTTCAAGTGATCGGAGCGAAATGTGAGTTGATAAAGTGGGATTAAAATGCATCCGACCTTTTTTTATGTTCTTGTTTTCTTAGATTTAAACATAAAATTTTCACGATTGTTGTCTCGAATATAATGTCTTAGTGGAACCTCGACAACTCGAACCCCATTAACGAAAATTAATTGATATTTCGAATATGTTAAATCCAATTCACATTCAGAATATACATTTTCAGAAATTAAAACTCGACGAGGCGAACACCATGGGATTATTCGATATTTTAAATACTACACATTCCTCTTCAAATTGGCGTCATCCAGCACTCAACAGTTTTTTATTAGTTTCACATAAGTTATTTCAAACCAGCACCAGTAGCATTGATTTCGCAAGTGACGATCGAGTGAGCCAAGGTTACAAGAGAGCGGATTCGAACCTCGGCGGATGTCAGGACTTCCCTTGATGCGTTAAACATCAGTGAGTTTGTGGCCCCGGCGGAAACGACTTCGAAGGTCAACTGTTCTGATCTGCGGTTTTAATCTTCAATTCCAGGAGAATGTCGGAGCATCACTCAACGTGGTGAGTCATAGACTGCGCCAGTCTTGTTTCTCCATCCTGTCCCCACTTCCACCCTTTGGACCGAAAGATTCCCCATCCTCAATGTAGACTAGTCCCCCATTGATCAACAATATCCGACGAGTCTCGGAGACCTGAAATTGCAGATTCAAGTAGTGATATTCCCCGTTATAAGAATATACATGATCAGATAATAATAATAATAATAATAATAATAATAACAATAATAATAATAACCATAAGTAGTTAGATCTGTACGAACATTCAGCAGTTTTTAAATCATTGTTTTAAAAGCGAAAAGAGCTTTTGACTGGATCGCACCTTCGAATGGAATTGACAATCCTTGCTGACAGGTTGGGGTACTCTCCAAAATTTAACGGAGCATCACCTTTTGTAGAGTGTATCATAAAATATTTAACCCGTTTCTCTTTAGGAACACGACAACCTTTTTAAGGGCCCAAAACGCATGGTTTCCGAGTTATGGACGACGTCAACGTGATGTGCAGTACAACGTGTGTCGCAGGCATTGCGATGCGCGTGATGTTTTCCTTAATCTGCGAACTTTTTAATTGTTTGTCTTTTAGTGTTTTATGCTGTCCAATCGGGTTATTCTCTATACAGCAGAAACCAACTTACGGAAATTTGTATCAATAAACATTGGATAAAAATATTATGATACCAATCTGTCGTCTTCTACATACGTACTATCATGGGCAGTCTCGGACTAACATTTCGCACTTTGTAAATCATTTTAAAAATAGAATATAGCTTTACGCTAATCCGCAACTTCGATCATTTCTGACAACAAGTGGTTTGAAGCAGGGGCACCCTCAAAAAATCTAATGCGTTCAGAAAAATCTAAAAGTGAATTACAGCACAAGAGAGAACTCGGAGGAAAACGCCGTTTTAAGAGCATCAGATGCATCGTTTCTTCCTAATGCGCGGTGGTAATGCACTTTGCAGCGTAACGTGTGTTAGGGTGGCACGGGCACTTCTTTTTCCCAATACTATAATCTGGAATTTTGTGAAAATAGTTTTCGTGAAGCATCATTGTATTTATGTTCTTGTGAAAGGTTTGGATAACAAGTTTAAAAGAAAACAAAATGTCTATCATCGCCAAATAAATTATTTAAAAAAATATGTGAACTTAAATATTTATATTTACTTAAACTTGATATATGTAGGACTGGGAGGTAATTTTCTGCCCCGCAGTAGCTCACTTATACTTCGATATGTTTAGTGGCCTTTGACAGTTCATTAGCATCATCATTATGGTGTCACCCAATCGGGAGCTTAAACGTCATCATAGAAACATCACTGTAGTGACGTTTAAGCTCCTCATTGAATGACACCGCAACAGCTGATCTGTCAAAGGAGACTAAATAATTCGAAGTATACAGTGTTATGTATGGATGGTTTCTTATAAATGGCACAAACCCGCCATCCTTCCTTAGCCTGTGAAACGCAGAGAGAGGTCAGAGGGAATACAACAGCGCATGGTCCCCCTAGCCCCTCCTTCCGGCACTCGCATTGTAAGCAGGTGGGCGGGGCAGCGCGGAGCACTCCAGCGCCTGTGGCAGCGGCGCGACGGCGGGCGGCGGGGCCGTGCGGCGGCCGGGCCGACGTCGTGGCACAGGAGCGGCAGGGCGATCGCTGATATGCGGAGGCGCTGGCGGCGCGGGACTGGCGGCGACAAGGAGCGGCAGGGGCGCGTGGCGACATGAGCTGGCAGGGCCGGCGGGACCGCGGGGCAGCGAGGACGGCAGGGCGGCGGGCGCGGGACGGTTAGGCGGCAGGGGGGCGGGGCAGCGGGGCGGCAGGGGGCGGCGCGGGGGGCGGGTGCGGATGGGGCGGGGGCGGATGGCGGCGGGGGTGGCGGGGCGGCGGAGGTCCGGCGCGCGGTCAGCTCGCGATAGCGCGTCGCGCACAATGACAGAAGCGCCGAGCGACGTGCCGCGATAGTCCCGCACAGTCGTGGGCGGCGCTGCGCTGTCCCCTGGACGGGCGTCTGGCGATGGAAGCAGAAGTGGTGATGCGTTTTACCAGGTAAGTTCAGGCGTGACAGTTTTAAAGCGCGTGTGTCGTCACTGATGCGCTGGGCCACGCTTGTCTTTTGGAGTAACAAAACACCGAGCAACAGGGAGCAACAAAACCACGAAACAGAGATGAGTGGTCTAAGAAATTCCCAACATATCCCTCATAATGTTTAACAAACTTAGGGAAATACACACATATTCATTCGTGATGGTTGATTGAAATTTTAAATCTACGGTCGGAAGAGCCTCTATTAACAATCGCGATGCACACATGTTTTCCCAAGATTTCACGACAACACCAGTTCCCGTCAAACCCATTAAGCACGTGCTTCTTGACTACGTAATTTACTCCTGTTGACTTTAGTTCAAAGTTGAATAACGATTAAAAAAACATTGTTATAAGTTACTTCTCCCAAACCCATTAAATTACACGCATAAAAGCTACAAAAGAGGCGAAAGAAATCGCACCAAAACAGCTTCATCTAATTGTGTCACGATCCTTTTGTGCAACACCATACCAATCCTCCGAGGAACAAGCGTCAAAGCGATACAATCATTGCGAGCGCGATTATTGGCGTAATTACGAAACCGGTCGATTGATGTCATAGGGCCTCCCGCCCCGCCGCGCACCTCCCACGCGACCGTCTAAAACGAGCGCCAATTCGCGCCGGCCTGTTCATTCCGTCCTTTCATCTGACGCTGGGCGTCGCTCCGCGCGAAACCAATGGCCTTTCCGCGCCTCCACCTCCCAACAAAGGTGCGTCCAGGTGTGCGTCACTCCTCCAAAACGGTCGGCGTTTGAGTCCGAGTTCACTTGGACGTACTCGGCCGCGAAGTTTCGAACGGGCGGCAGTTGGTCATCTTCGATTCAGAGCGCGTGCGATGACCGCGTGAAGGCTTCGTTCATAATTCCCTTTCGATGTCCTCCGTTGGTGCTGAAGCGCGCAATACTTCTTTCATCCGCAAATACGATGAGTCTTAATAGAACGATTGTATTTTCCATCAAAATAAAAATAAAATTAGTTTCTTAAGACTACTTCATTTAATCGCGAGTCTCTTTTAATGTTTATAATGTTTCAATTGAAATACTTTTACTTTATGCCAAGCCGAGATTCATAAAAATTGCGCTTTGAAGGTTAGGACAGAATTATTAATTACCCTAAAGGGCTGCTTTTTCATAAAGGGATGTTTTGTCTTCTGTTTGTGGCATGGCGGCAGTTCCCTATGCGTCACTACTTAACTTTTGTCTTTTCGAAATCCCTATGCCTTAGCAGCACCCAGTGAGCAATTGAGGTTTTGTACGCTACAAGAACCGGCTCCCTAATATTGTAAAGATGTATAAGTTCCGAGATGCGGCCAAGGACTACCTCGGCGTGAGGATCGGGGAGTGCAATGTCTCCACTGGATAGAACGACCAAGGGAGCGGGGCATCAGGTGCCTATGGATGGCAGTCAGGAACGAAGTCATGGAAACTGAAAGGGGTCCCAGCTAGAAAGAAAGATAAAATTGATTAATTAGTTTGCCTCTCGGATGGCTAGTGGGCAGCGTACCAGATTCTCGTGGCGTGATCCCGAATTCGATTCCTGGTCGGGGCGAAAATAAAGTGGTAGATCGATAGATATAGATATTTATTGATTCTGCAGGTAGGTGTATGCAAACTGGTAGCATTTCCTTTAAAATCTTCTCAGTTTCTGTAGCTGGGAGTCAAAAAAAAATCTCAGGCAGGCGGAGTTTGCTAGTTACGGTAAAGTGAAGCCACATGTGTCTCTTATGTGTTAATATGTGAATTAAATTAGGCGCAGACATAGGGACACCATTAAAAAGCCGGCAAATCGGACAATCGACCCAAAATGCTTAATACATACACATTCATACATCCATACATTAGTTTAAACGAAGTTCTGTAACTCAAACGGTTTTTGCAGTCACCATTTCGTAGCTCAGTAATTAAAGTGATGAAAGGGAACAAACAATACACCCAAACACATTATACTCCTTGCAATCCGCTAACGCGTAAAGAGTACTGGAACTCAATTTCGATATGCCCTTATATTTCATTCTGCCTAAAATCCCAGAGAATGGAATTTCTTTTCAAAACAGATATTTCTCCGCAGGCCATGGAACAATACTTTTAATGCGACGTCTCCTTTCGTAGAAACTACTCACCGATCGGAAAAACCGTATAAAAGAGCCAAAGAGGTAATAATTTCAAGCGGAAAACTTTTCTGACTCTGGCGTTTTGGGAACTTTTTCTGACTCTGGGAACTTTGGTGTTTACTCAACGTCATTGGAAAGTGTTTTTTCTCTTCTATTTTTCACAGTAAAGTTGAATGAAAACAATATTACTTCTCTACATCCAACCAACGAGACTGCATTTCGTATTTCAAATCATATCTTCAAAACTCCACGACCGATATACAATTACAGAGCTCAATAATACTTTTCGATTCCCTTCAAATCAAACCTTCCTTCCAGAAATGCGGCCAGGGAAACGACAAAAAGTTAAATACGAAAATTCTTATCTCGCGTTCCAGATAGATTGTTCAGTCCAACTTCCTCTTTAAGCACAATTTGCTAAGAATCTAGAGATTTTATCACTAGGCTGATGCAATGGGAATGTTGCGGTAGTGCCAGGGCGATGCGAAAGGTCAGAGAGTCGCGTGGGTGAGAGATGCGAGTTCTGATGCCGGAAGAGGGGGGGACTATTTTGTACCAAACTTTGCATTTGAAAAATTCACCTTATACGGCGGCCAGCTCCTAATTTTACTGGGCAATAAAAATGTGATTACTACGTCGCATCATTATGACTTCCATTCAAAGGAATAAGTAGTTAAGGATTCTGCGCTCTTTCATTTAGTTTTGCGGAAATATAGAGTTCTGAAAATAGGATTCCGAGTGTCAAGAAACAGGGACACAATAGAACGGACAGCCACGAAGTGATATGTCGAGAAAGACCATATATATAAACCTTTATTTGTAATAAAACAGAATCCATGAAAAGCATACGTGTTTTCGATAAGGTACATAAGATTATTCTTATTGTGCATAACGAAACGACTGAATTTCTCAACCATTAAATTCAGATTCCTCCTGGTCGCTCAAATGACACTAAAACCAGAGAATAAAAATAATTATTACAGAGAATTGAATCATTCTACCAATGCCGAAATGTTACACATTTTTTACTCATGATTAGGGAGCGAATTTCTATGATTTTGCTTATTTTTATCAGTTGCTTCAGGGCATAGCTAAGTGAATTTTCTTGACATGTAGGTAGAATTGGATTTTATGTAGATTAATGTTTGGGCATATTTAGCCCATTTTTCCTGTTGGTGCATATACGTGTAATTATAGGAGAAAGTATTTTGCATATTTCGCATATTTTGCATATTTCTTCCTACTCATGATCTTTCCCACGGAAACGATAGAAAATGTAGAAGTGATAGTTTTACAATTAATTAGAAACAACGCACGTAAAAATCGTACATTGATTATCGAAAGCAAGAAAATGATTACTTTGAGATATCCGTACCGTCAAAAAATATTGAAAAGTTCAGAGCAAGTCTACACGAAACAAAGTGCGATGTCTCAGCGAGCGAAACGAGGAGCACTGACTGTCAGGGTGGAAGGAAATGCTTTCGCGCTTGGAGCGGTGTAACGGGACAGGGAGAACAGAGGCTCCGAGAGAGAATAGACTCGCATGCGAGACTCCAGGCTCGGTTGGGAAGTGGGCCAAGTTACGCGAGCCGAGGCGGGCGGCGATGGGATGCGCCAGGAAAAGGTCGAGCAACAGGACCGGCCAGGCCGGGTGGGTGCGTGTGAAATGAAAGAAATAGCTAGAATCCTCACCAAATGCACCTAACATTATTTGCTACATGCCCCACTCAGAGTGAGAGTTGACTGCTTCATGCAGAATCTACGTTGCAAGGGATAGGCGCGTTCTTTGCAATTGTAGGGAAATTGCAGTAACAGTTTAATTTGTTATATCATTTTAGCAATTCATTCACTAATCACACTTTCGCACTTCATCTATTAACACAATATAAAATCGTATTTTCATAACTTTCTCTCGGGTAACGTTTAAAAAGGTTTTTCAAAACTACTTCCAATGAAGGTGTAGGCTGACACGGCCCGAGTCAAAAGATACTTGGCTGACCGGGAGTCGCCGCGTCCTAGGCATGGTTGCCAACGTTTCGGTCGTCATATCCGATCTTCTTCAAGGCGAAATGCCCAGAATTGCATTTTGCCATGAAGGAGGAGACAGAATGATTTTCATGATGCAGAGTCTTTCGAACAGACAAGAGTCGTCTCACCCCGAGTTTAAAATCCAAATTTTGAATAATGTTATAATACCAATTTATTTTATACCTTCATTTTAAGGATACTAATTTTCAAGTCTGTCGATTTTGCTTTTACAGTATCGGTTAAAGAGTAAGCTCTTTCCGTCAGTAATTAGTAATACAGAAAGTCAATTCAATGTGGAAACGAACCACACGTCCAATTATTATGGGAATGTTTTTAGATCGTGAGAGCCAATGACATCTACAATTAAACGGAAAAACTTAAGAAACTTTCATCCATTTTGTTTCATCGGTCACTATACACTTGGCTCTCGCATAACCTTTCGAGAACCCAGAAGACTGAAACATAACTTTTAGTCCAAGCAGAAGGTTTCAGGTTTTGACGGTATAGCAGTAATGCTGATAAGTGACGATTCACTGTGCGGAAAAGCGCACGACGATAATCCTCTTAGTTCCGTGGAACTGTTGGATAACTTTGACTCCCGCGTTTGCTTCTAGGCGACACCAGATCAGGCTGTTATAGCGAACAGGGGCTTCTCAACTAGTTTGTTTACAAGCGCGACTAGCATGTTGTTACAAGATTATTTGGAGGAATACCACTGAACCTACCTAACGTACCAATTGCACTCATGCTTTGAGCGGGAATTTTAATTAATTTCACTTGTCAAAGGAACGGAAAAGTTGTATTTGTCATATTAGACGACGCAGTTTTAATGCAAGTATCCCTCGCACAAAAAAGCGTATAATTTCGACGTATGATAATTTTGATTGACTGTAATAGCATTAAAGTAGTTGTGAGTTTGGGTAGAATATACTAATTGGTAGACGCCCGTACTTAAAACAAAGAAATTTGCTTTTGAAATTGGAGAGCCTAAAATTGAGCCTTATTGATAACAAAATATCTGTTTCCGAAACAATTATATTTACGGGTTTGTATTCAATGTCGTATTTTTACAGAAATACAGACTGGTAGACAGACCAGTTTTTTTTCATTTTTTTCAACTGAGATTCCCGAAAATCAACACAACAGTACTTTGTTCCTGCGACTATTAAACATTCCTTCGCCACAAAGAAGCAAGAGCGCCCTGCAACACAACAAAACGGAAGAAGTTCTTTACGCGTGTCGCCCCGCCGTTGTTCCCGTGAGTGCGTCACACTCTTGCTTCGCGAACGGAGCCTGACAGCGCGCGGCGGGGGTACCGTTACACGCGCACCGGGCTTGTGCAATCCCGCATTCACACATGGTCCTGGGATCAGGGCGCCAAAATTTACGTCGGGGGAGGGGGGCGAGTATGCTACAACGTGAATCTTCGCGGAGATATCTTTTTTATATTACAAGACCTGTTAATAATAAACAACGACGAATAAATAAAGACACACATTGTAATGTAAGTTGTTTTGATTTAGATCAAGGATGTCCAAATACTTCCAATGCGAGGCATATCTTACAACATAAAGCGCGTTCAGTTGAGCCTTGAATGTGCACTACAAAACAGCTTCAAATCGAAATATAAACTCTCCAGCCCAGAAGCGCCATTTTTGAAATATCGCTTTGACGGTGAATATGTTTGAATTCACTGGGTTCAGCATGCGTACAGCGCATGTACGTCACGCTTTAATCAAAAAAGCATTGCATCAACTTAATTACTTTAGAAAGAAGAGTGGCATACACAATTACGATGAGAAATCGATGTTTTCAATTTTACGCACTATACACTCGTATGTTTGTCATCATCTCCTCTTCCTTTTTGTTTGGAAGAGCGCGGTTACTGTTATTTCGCCTCATTGCACGAATTCAGTAAAACAACGGACAAAACGAAACTTCTGTAAAAACAGAAACAATCGATTTCACAAGCGGAGAAGTAAATGTTTTCCTTGGCAATACGAAAATAAATCTCGTTAGCGACGTGGAACTTTCACGTACATGGAAGTAAATGTACACGAAATGGTTTAATTACATTTTAGAAAATTGCATTTTTCAAAAATAGCGTATGCAGGTAACAAAACCAACAACTCCCTTTTCCGAGAATTAATCCTTCCACACCAACATATCTTGATAAACCCACCCCCGCACACGCGGGAAAAGCACCCTCTAGACATTCTCCAACTCCCCCTTCTATAACCTAAGCCAAAGGGCAAAGGCAAGCTAACGACATGAGCTACAGGCAACAACTTTCTACAACAGACCTGCCTAGCTAAAGACGCCATCGACAACATAAAATCCGACGCCTCCTTTCTCCACCCCCTTCCCTCTTTCGCCCTAGCTCCATCCTCACACAGTTTCATCCCTCCACTTCCCCACCGCCGTCACCCCCAAATCCCTAACAAAATAACCCGTCTACCCTCTACCCATACCCCCGATCCCCGTCCTCGTACGGGGCAGAGGATTCAAGATACTTAAAGCAAGAACCCATCAAGCTGCCCCCAGTTCGAAGAGCCCCTGCAAGGGTTACACGTTAAAACATGTACTTCGTGCGTAAGAGGGCAACGCTCAATGCTCACCTGCGAGGAGGCCCAGCGCGAGCTTGGCGCCGACGACGGCCGCGTAGGGCAGCAGCACGCGCTCGCGCGCCACCGCCATGGCCAGCTGCAGCACGGACAGCGCGCAGAAGGCGCCCAGCAGCGCCACGCCGCCCGCCGCCGCCAGCCCCGCGTACCACACCGCCGCTGCAAAACGCACACACTCACATTCATTCACTGGTTGGTGTTCACGGGCGCGTCAACTGCTAACGACCCGCCACACTCATTGATTGGTCTTTACGGGAGCGTCAACTGCCGACGTCCCGCCACACTCATTGATTGGTCTTTACGGGAGCGTCAACTGCTAACGACCCGCCACACTCATTGATTGGTCTTTACGGGAGCGTCAACTGCTGACGTCCCGCCACACTCATTGATTGGTCTTTACGGAAGCGTCAACTGCTAACGACCCGCCACACTCATTGATTGGTCTTTACGGGAGCGTCAACTGCTAACGTCCCGTAAGTGTAGAACATGTTTTGTCTCGGGTGGTGGCGGTGATCTTCCCCGCTGAATGGCAACATCCGGCACCGATCTACATATCGGCTTGAGGTGTTTTCCCTAATCAGGTATCTCCCCAGTGGGGCAGTCCCCTTCCCTTCCCCCCCGCCCGGACGAGCGCTTAGCTCCCGGCTGATCTCCCAACATGTGTGATAGTGTAGTGCATGTACGTGTAAGTGTATGGAAGAACGGGCGGGGATAGGACAACAATGAGGAAGGAAAGATCGTGAGCCGTCTTTTCCCTATTTGTTAATGTACTGCTTTGGCGTTCGTCTGGTATTGATACAAGAATCACGGAAAAACTGTCAATCACAGCAGCGAGCCGGTAGAATTCGAGAACGACGTTGAATTCGACCCAGCAACGCAGCCAGTGTCAAATGTCTGCCAATGTTGAAACTTGAACCCCAGAACCACCCAGTCAGAGGCATTGCAGTGGCAACCGAAGTTGCTGACGTGAGTCTTCTAATAAGGTTCGGCGCATGGGACCCCACATGCAGTGCAAAATGCCACCACCACATATTCACGTGTAAATTCCAGGTGTCACATATGTCGGAACTTCACTATTTTTCTTGAGGTACGAGGATTGTTTGTGAGGATTATTATTTCGTGAATGATGTCATCAAATAATTATTTTTAAAGTTCTCGCGACAATGAAACTCGTTTCTCGTTTACTTCACACGAAGCACGAAAGAGGTAAGAGCCAAAATCTGTAGCTCAATTGACGATGCAAATAATTTTTATTCCACCCAAGCGAATATTTCTAGGTTTCACGTACTGCAGATAATGTTCGTACTACTTTTATTCATAATTCAACTTAGTGTAGTTTCAGAGCAAGGATAGAGATTGACAACTTTAAATACACATATTGCTCTAGTCCTCTATACGTCACTCACAGTTTTAACTGTTTTTGACGTTAAATATATAATAAAATTTGAGGATCCTATAAACTTACACAACTTATATTTGTGGTCGGTGCAGTTCTCTTCTAGGTTCTATTTTTATTTGCACAGTCATTTGCACAGTTTTGGATGCTGTTTTATAACATCCAGATGCCAATTGTGCGAGGGAATTCATTACTATATGTAATTTGGTATAGGCACATATTTTTCTACGTAGTGTTGCACAATGCGATTTGTTTATTGATCCATCTCAGACGTGCATTCGCATATCTCGCAAAAAATAAACATCGCGTACGTACGCAGTGCGTTCTACGCTCACTCACACAATATCGACGTACAGAAGTCGAAAACACCACCAACTGAAGTAACCACCAATGATTCTGGAAAAATCAATTATTTGAAAAACAGCGCGCGTGTGAATGAGCAATCAACACACGGTGGAGGTACGGTGGAATAAGAAGGAGATAGCCGCTCTATGGTGTGTCCATTTAATGTATTCGAAAAAATTAGTTAAAAATGAAGGCTCTACTCATCTGAGTTTCCTAGTTTACGGTTGTTCTCACGCATTTAAGGAGTTCGAAAATATGACATAATATTTCCAAGCGGTTCCTACTATGTTTTTAAAGACTGCATAAGAAGACGTAGTCACGTTTAAAGTTTTTATTGTTGCATAGAACTTTTACTAGGTCACGCACTCAGGTTAATTGCGATGCGGTCGGTAAAGCTTATGCAACAATAAAAACAATTACGTGCCTTCTTGTATTTCTTCTTCAGTACGACACAAGAGAGAGATTTTGAATTTGTGCACTAGATTATTGAAACACCCAGAGTACAGGATGAGTCCACAATAGGAATAGCATAAAAAAGGAGGGACCAGTAAAAAAATTGCCTTTATTTAATGCCATTAACCAGGCATTCTATTTTTTCTCGATACCATGAACCAGTGACCTGCTTCCTAGGACTGTGAATGATTCGAATGAGGTTTGCATTTTTCTTCCCCGTTCCAGTCATAAACTGAAAACATCCATGAGAAATGTGAATCTATACAGCCATAAGTTCCAGGGAATGTGGTTGGAAGATACGACAATTACATCTAGTAATATTTTCAGATTCAATAATTTTATTACAATAATAATTATTATTACTATTATTATTATTATTATTAATAATGAGTAATCATGTTGCCATGTTATTATTTGAAGTTAATGTTTTCTTCATATCTCAGGGAATGCGTCATCACACATTTTTTCGACACCTAAATCCTCAACATCTATCCCAGTGTGGTTTTGTATTGCAGACCTATAATTCACGTAACCCACAAAACATCACGATTTTGTGGTGCTAGGGCGTGAGAACCAAGCATGGGCTTAAAAGTCTATTCAAACAAATGAGATCCTAATAAAAACGAAAGAGCGTACATACGCATAAGCATTACAAAGGCTGACTTTAAGTTACAAATACGACACTTTTTGTATTTGTTTTCTGAAGCATAATATAAAGTATGAATATTACAGCTACGAAACATAAACAATCATATTAGTTAAAATTGTTTCTACATTTTGTGTCCTACAACATGTGAACTGGTGAAGAAAACTTGTAAGAAATGAATGAAATATTTACTATTATTGTAAAAAAAATGATTATTTTAATTTTACGTAACAATTACAACTAGAACGACAGAGTCCGTGACATTTTGTAGCACCATGTCCAAACGATGCTCTGGCATGACGAAGCAACGGGATACCTCCTACATCTTAGAGGATCTCCTTTTACTCAGCAGCAACCTGACGTGACATGGCCTCAACAAGTCGCTGGAACTCCCCTGCAGAAATATTGAGCCATGCTGCCTGTACAGCCGTCCGCAATTGCGAAAGTGTTGCCTGCGCAGGAGGTTGTGCTCGAACTAACCTCTCGATTATGTCCCATAAATGTCCAATGGGATTCATGTAGGGCGATCGGATTGCCCAAGTCAATTGTTTAGAATGTTTTTCAAACCAATCGCAAACAATTGTGGGCCGGTGGTATGGAACATTGTCATCCAGAAGAAAATCATCAAAGATCAGTTGGACCAAAGGACCCAGTCGCTTTCTCGTAAAAAAAAACAGTCCACACTATTATGGGGGCATGATTGGCTAGCACAGTGTCCTGTTGACAACATGTGGTTCGTGGGGTTTACGCCACCCTCAAATCCTACCATCAGCTCTTACCAACCGAAATCGGGACTCCTTTGACCAAGTCACGGTTTTCCAGTCGTGTAGGGCCCAATCGAAATGGTCACGAGCCCCAGAGAGGCGCTGGAGGCGATGTCGTGCTGTTAGCAAAGGCACTCGAGTCGGTCTGCTGATATATCCCATTAAAGCCAAATTTTGCCGCACTGTCACAACGGACACGTTCGTCGTACGTTTCACATTGATTTCTGAGGTTATTTCACGCAGTATTGCTCGTCTGTTAGCAGTGGCAACACCACGCAATCGCCGCGGCACGCGGTCACCATCAGTCATTGCATTCTCCGTGGTGAGAAGTTATGCACGAAATGAGGTATCTCGGCACACTCTTGACACTGTGAATCTCGTAATATTGAATTCCCTAACGATTTCCGAAATTGGATGCGCGTAGCTCCAAACACCATCCGCGTTCACATTCTGTTAATTCCCGTTGTGCGGCCATCATCACGTCAGAAACCTTTCGACATGAATCTCTTGAATAGAAATGAAAGCTCCGTCAATGCAGTGCCCTTTAATACTTTTTATCCGCGATACTACTGCCATCTGCATATTTGCATATTGCTATCCCATGACTTTTCTCCCATCAGTGTGTATGTCTCTCGAGGGGGATGAAATGTGACAACGTTGTAACTTCGTAAACATTTCATGATTTCTATTGCCCTAACAATGTTGTCAAATTTGGAAGCGCCGTTTACTCGATCGCATTAATGATTTCGTACCGTAACTTTCTCGGCTCTACTGTCAGATCTGATGACATTTGTTGAGCGTGCTTTCTGACGTATTCTGCGGTGGCAAAAAGTGTTTCGTTGCGATTCATCTTTGTGATTTTAGACAAGGCTCAGTATTCTACATAAATACCAAATATTTTGTTATATAAATAGAACTGTTATTTTATTTTGTATTGTTTATTATTTTGTGTAATGACATGCACTTGTGCTCTATAAACACGGTGTTTGTATACATCTGTATTTTCAACATTTAAACTAAGCTTTCGGCAATGTATCCATATTGAAATACAAGTCGGACGGGAGTGTTCATCCATGGAACAATTCTGGGCTTGTAATTAATTTTAATTATTGCATCATTTGGTACACCGTTAATTACATCGCCCTCGCTTGGGTTCGATTTCGATGATTGACTTAAAATTACATCATGAAGACAGTGATTTAGGTGATTGTTTGACGTGTATTCATGGAAGAGATTAATTGGCAGTTAATATTCGCGTAGCGGAACTGATGTCGACCCCCGTCACTTGCATTTTAGTTCCTCAATTCAATGGACCGATTCCATTCCGGGAACATTTTCATTCACTATTAATGGTACTTTTCCTGTGGTAAAATGTGTCCTTGACACACTAAGTACATTAATCACGTCTTTTCATTGATATGGACATTGATTTTTGCAACAAGTAGGAGGTTCCTTCCACCCGGAAGTGCCTTCAATTAAGAGTTGAGCCCACACGTATTCGCGGTTATTAGAAGCATCGTAAGTGAGTTTCGTTACATGTTACATTTAATATTAAACACATGCGTAGTTGTTGATACGTATGTATGCATCGACATATTTATGTTTGTATCTGTGGCTGATTGTCCCACATTAACTTTCGTATCATTCAAGTCATTGCTTACAAAAAGTTACTCCAAATTTGTCTACACCAGACACATTTCGAATCAAGTATGCAATTCGCAGTGCACCACTGCTGGGCATCGCCGGAGCAGGCAGAACTAGCAGAGCAGGCGAAGGAGGCGGGAGAAGGGCCGCCTGGACCGGAAGAGGTGCAACGGTTTAAAATATATATTGTAATAAATAAATACTGGGGCAATACCCGGAAATCAGCTAAAATCCTAAATTATTTACGAAGTGGTTGAATATTTATTGATTGCTTTCATGTAATGAAGGTGTAGATTCACCAACGGTTTTTAGACGTCACGTTTCTTAAAGGTTTTTCGATTGCGAGCATACAGTTCACGTGCACGTAATCAAGACATCACATCGAAATCGAAAGTAAAGCCGTTATTTTTTCTTTAAATATGTTAATGAAACCGAAACCGAGTGAAGTGAACCATATCCCGAACACCTCGCTTTATAGGTACGCCCTACTGCTTCCCGAGAAAAGAGAAATCCTTCGAAAATAGAGTTTTCTTTGAAACACTGAGAGAGCCTCTGGGCTTTATTACGTCCACTGAACTGCTGGGTTGTGTCTCTTGAAGCAATTTTGTTTCTTTTTCTTCAGACCATTATGGATAGCGAGGTAAAAGAATTTTCTAACAGATTAGCTGCTGAAAAGTCAATAAACCGCAGATGTTATACGGTAATCGATTTCTTCATACCGCGTATGTTCAGAGCATGAGGCACACTCTGTCCAATTCTGTACAAAACGTTTTTCTTGATAATGTACATAAATACAAAATAATAGAAAAAGTGGAAAGTAAATTGCAGTCATTTTTGAGGAAATCTTGTTTCTTTGAAATCTCTCATATTTCTCCGGAAACTAAGCGAAAGCGACGGTTTAAAAAATACATGTCATTAATTAAGTAACTTATTGTATACAACAAATTTCATTTGAAGAAAAAATCTCTATCGTGAATAATGAACGAGTACAAAAAATTAAAACTTCCAATTTTCGAAAATTCAGGGGTAACAGCGAATATAGACTCTGTACCATTTGTATACCACTGTATTCTGTACCACTGTATTCTGGCAAGATACTTAAAGAAAGCAATCGTGGCATTTTTAAGAAAATTTTGAAAATGCCCGAAGGGTTTCTTTTGAAGCACCCCAAATGTCAAAGAATGCATTTCAAATGTCCAGGGCATGGAGTCTGGCCAGATTGTTTGGAGAACTTCATTTTGGAAAAATATCCTACGAATAGTATAGGCGCTAGTGTTGTTCACAGACGGACGGAGTTTAAAACAAACACTTTTTCGGTGTCAGAGGACCCCAAAATGAGTATTTCTTTTCAAATCTCAAACTTGATATTCCACAGCGTTACATACTCTTATACTGGAGGACCACAGAAGATGGCCTTCGGAGTTGTATTGACAGATCGTCTTGAATTCGATCATTAGGTTGTAAGAGTTTCTAAAGTTTCATCATGATGTTTGGCGCAATAAATATGACACCCCGCCAGAACAAAATGAAGAATCTGCAGACCCCAAAAAAGATGGATCGATCAACGAGCTTCAATAGGGAGAACGATTTATTACCAAGAAAAAGAGGTCGCGTCTCAGGGAAAACAAGAAGTGATCGCGTGAGTATTGATGTAATATGTGTAGTCCACATCACTACACTTTTGGGTCTCAAAACTAGGTCCTCTCGTCGTGTGTCCCAGCTACTTACGCAATCTTTACCTTTGTGGTAACGTTCAATTGAACATCGAGAAAGAATAGCACGGTTGCTGGGAAATTGTGAAGTAGGGTTGAAATGTAGAAGGCTACGCAATACGTGCAATACTGGTATTACATTTCGACTGGACCTAATATCGTTCACCTCATCCACTCCGAGTCATGTAATGTCGCAATCATTGGAAACTATTCCATTTGACTCTCGAATAATTACGTTAATCATTCGTTCGAACGAATATCGGATTAAGGATTCTCTCATAATACGAGTATTTCAATGGTAAACGAATATTGGTGTTTCGTCTACAGGAAGTGATGTTTCGTCTCATTGATTTACAAATGAAACATAAATGTGAAAAGTAATACTTAGTTGGGACTATGTACATTGAGTTTTCCGCAATTGTTAAGGTCTTCTTAAGAAATATGCCTATGTAATGTAATTAGCATTGAGAAACGAAATTCAAATATGACGATGAGTCAAAAATATTTCTGGGTTTTGAAATTTCCGGTCTTATTTTATTTTTAAAAAATGCATATAAAATTGTTCCCAGCAAATCATTATCCGGTAAAATTTCGAACATAAAATGACTTTGTATAAAAAATATTGACAAATGATTAACATCACGGAGACAGACTAGTAGATCTCAAATTTAACGATTAAAAGAATACCAGTCATAAATCAATAATCCATTAATTCCGAAAAATTTACGTTGCGTGCGGAAGAGTTTGTTGGTTGAGGGAAGAGCATGGTTATTCGAAACAGCCACGATATTAACTTTAAAACGAGATAACCATAAAGGGATTTTCCATAACGGCCACCTTACTATTTTTCCCGTGAAAAATACAACCTCTTTTCAACTAGAACACTTTTTTGGTGTTAATAAATGTCAATTAGCAGTTTCAAAAATCTCATATTTTACAAAATACGCTAAACTTACATGAGGCCTCAAGCGGCCTCAATCCTCTTCCTGTATTATCATCTCTTGGCGTTGTAATATAGGACATGAGAGTAATCAACAGAAGTATTGTCATCGATGAAACTGAGTCTCAATTCCATCGTGGCTTGAATGAGTCACTTACACTTTCTCTACATGAGAAAAGCAATATTTAAGATTAAAAATATTCGTTAATGTATTGGAGATCAGTCAGAACGCCACTGGAATCACAAGCTATTGACGGAATCTGCATTAGAAGTCTTCTTAAAATTCGTGAACAAAAATTAATATTATTATGAATCACAAATTTCATTAATCATTCCGGAACGTACAAATACCCAAAATACAAGAAAATAATTAAAAATAAATATATTGGAAAGAAATCTTAACTCACCCAAAATTCTTCAAAATATTTTTTGTATTATTAAGAGGCTCCAACGTATATGATTAGGTATAAATCAAAATAAGATAAAATCGTAATATGTTCATAGTACTATCAACCACATAGGTATATTTGACTTTCAATGAAAAAGAAGAATTATGTATTATGAATTACAAAAATTAAATGTTTTGCGGGTTTTCCTGATTCTATTTTTGATTTTTCCTCGGTAAATCGTTTTCTGAGACACTATATTAACAAAAGTCTGCAAACGAGACAAGTTATTTTTGTAGTAATATACAGTGTTTGGTACTCCATCGTTAAATCTGAAAAAAAAGCCCCTTATCAGCGTTCTTGATTGAACATTTTAAGAAACTAAATAATAATGCGTTTTACTGAATGTGTATGTTTGTTAATCCACCATTCTGTATTCATTGACTAAGTAAAGCTGTTTAAATGCAATATTCAATTTTAATATTTACTAGCTAACATTCCCATCGTTGAAGGAATTAATATGTTTTTGTATAAAATAACCATGTTTTTAAAAATTCGGCAGAATTTTTCGAGTCGCATTTCCAAAACATCTGCAGTGCTCTCTTACTAACTAAAATATCATTGTTTTTATTTAAATAATATTAACGGCTGTATATAATAAAAAATCACTTAGATCGAACTGGTGCGAAATATATGTACACATTATCAGGAATTATCTTGTGAATAAACCGTCAAAATGTGGTCACAAACACCAAGAATTTGAACGTCTTCATTCTTTTTCATTCACTATGTTTACAGTTTTATTTTCTGGCACATTAATAAACAAATTATGACTCGACATTGTGGACAGACAAAATAGTTTTTTTTTTGGAGGAAATTTTCACTATTTTTTGAATGTATGAAATACAATTACAAATTTTAGATTAAATTCAGACAAATAAAAACGTACTTTTTACCACAAAGTATGGTTGAGTTTGGATACTTTCATTGGAAATTCGCAAAATTGGCACGCCGATCAGCTTGTAGTGCCACTTATGTTGTCCCTGCTGGAAATACAGGAACACAATCCTATTCCCCACGTATTGAGCTTGCGCCCATACTCAACCCTTTCATTTCTTTGGTCTTTGTACAGTTAATTTTGCAATAATAATTTCCACCAAGAAAAATACAGTAATCTTTAAGAAATTAAATAAGAGTGACTGGCAGTTTGTTGTCGATTTGACCAATGAAATGTCTCAATAGGTATTCCAATGTTCAGTAAAAGTCAACTTTTATATAATTTTTTTAGAATAATACAGAAAGCTTGCGATGTTTAAAGTATACTTGCGAAGTTTAGAAGTACTTGCAGTATCTTCAAAAGTCTTCTAATGAATGGAAGACTCCATTTGTTCACATTAAAGATTCTTTGCGTACATTGGGAAGGAAAATTCATGACTTATTTTTATATATTCATACAATATCATTGAAATATAAGTACTACTTAAAGAAAATTATAAAACCATTCTTGAACGTTGTGTGCTAGTGTTTTAGAACATGTAATAACAAGAATGCAATCTCAGGAAGGTTGAGAGCAGTTGAACTAGGAAACAGTTGGAAGAGAAACAGAAAAAGCTCGAAGTCACGAGATCTGCCTCACGCATCAAGATTTCGTGGGAGAATCACGGATGTGAAAGTACTAAACTGAAATGTCTCTCAAGAAATTTATACTTTCTTCGCAACATTCCTCGTGAGAACCATTCAAATGTCAAAAAGAGTATAATTGAAACATTATTACTCTTGTAAACGGTTGATGCAAAACAAGGAAACATATTTCAGTTATTACTACCATTCAACTATAACGGAAACCCACCGAAGCTCAATGAACAAGCGACGCTAATATTAAAAACTAACAAGATTGATAATAGTGTTTAGTGATTGGTGCTAACCGTATCAAAATTTTCCAGTTTGTTGGGATAATTTAGTTTCATTGCAATTTGTCGTAATGCGCATAGACTAAAATTTATTGATATTGTAATTGATAATAAAAACCAACTGACAAACCGACGATTCAATAATATGCAATGGGATAACGAATTGGCGTATTAGTGCTATGCCATCAACCACCGAAATAAATGATTAAAAGAAATTCAGTGAATGCTGAATGACTACACGACGGAAGAAATCCAAAACAAAATATATCCAGAAACATAGAAACCTATTACTTCTTCGTTTTTTAAAACAAATAGGAAATGAAGTGTCATTTTTAGTCTGTAGTCTGCGCTTCAAATCAAGCGTTCTGATTTTTGTCATAAGTTACCTACAGATGGAGTGTTCGCTTTTCCGGGTAGCTATTAATTGTCAGTAGAAAACTACAGAACGAACTACTATCGAGGAGTTAGTTTTTCTGCATTATTGCGCTACTGTCTAAGCCCTATGCCCGTGGAATGGACGAAATATTATCCCTCGATCTTTAATTTGATAGATGGGTACTTTTCAAGATACGACATGAGTAGTTAAATGGGAGCCAGAAAGGGAGAACCCTGAAATCCGGCCGCGAACCCATTTCCCCAACGCTCATTTCACATACCTAATTCGTAGACTCCTAACACATTTCATTGACAAATATTGGAGTAAAACAATTTTTGAAATAATGATCTTACTTAATGATAATTGATTATGTTCCAAGTATAATTAAAAAAGTATAAGGTTAATAAATAAACATTCCACTGTCACAAATGTTAAAACAACTTCAAACTGTATAAGACTCGCCGATCTCTACTCCGATTCGCTGAGCAGAAACAAAACAATATATCCTTCTCTCTTCTTCCGTGAAGAACCAAACATGAATTAAAAAATAATTTCGTTTTATAATCAAAATACAATACATTTTCCATCATACCTTCGCACTGTGTCCATCTATCCTGCGCTCGCAATCCATTTGGAGGAATGAAATATTGCCGTAGGAAGAGCAAGGAAGTGTGGACTCCAACGCCCAATCAGCTCTCGCCTTGAGTCAAGGTCGTGGGCTGCACGTACGCAGCAGCGTGGGTTGAACGTACTAAGCAGGAGTTTCCCTAAGAGGGACGCGACGTACAGATATATACGACGTACAACTTTTAAATGATAATTTAATAAAAAATAATAGATGCAACGTATGTGTTACGATTTTGACCGAGAAATAGAAAAAATGATGATGTTATTGCGCACAATCTCATGCTGCTTATACTAAGTGCGTCACTGCTTACTACCCAGCTGACCTCCTGTGCCAGCAAGACTCCAAGGAAAATGACGCCTGCTATTACTTACGTGTTATGAAACACCAATTTTTTTTATATTCTTGGTGTGCAAATAACTGTACATATATAAATACGCACATTCGCTGTACCAAGTGTTTGCAATATTTCTGAAGACGTTTTGTTTAAATATTTAATTTGTTGCAGTCTTATACAAGTGTATTTTATTATTTTATTTGATGTTCTTGAGCAGAGTTTTTGCTTCTGGAGATCACTAGTTAACTAAGTGCCTTGTGATTAATTCCAATAGTGCAATTAGGCTTCGAGTAATTCAAAGTTTAAGTTTCATTTCAGTCCCGACCACAGGAAATAGTGATAAATTCATGCATGAGCAAAGCCAGGTCATTTCAGCTAGGTGATTATATTCAATTATAAATTAACAAAACGGTTGTAATGAAATATTTACGTATGTCACTTCTATTTAAATTAGCGTTGTCGGAAATGCCAAGAGCACTTTTCTTTCTTGAAAAGCAAGTACTTCTTGAATTTCATTCATTTCGCGAGGCACGGAGAAAGCGCAAGAGTGCGAGGACAGCGTGGCGAATCATTACAACTACTGATAATTATTAAATGTTCACAAATATTAGTTATATTTTTATTTACCGTCCTTATCACCAAAAACGCCTTGTCGTGATACCTACTAAGATGACTTGTTGCTTTAATACGGCAATTACGGCAAATCCCAATTATTGTTAAAATTTAAGAGTAATACGGTTTACAATTAAAATTGTTATGAATTAAACGAGTTGCGCTTTATCTATACGATAACGTAATTAGAAATATATTACATTAAATAACAGTATTATAAAACACTCATTAAAATGAAAAAAAATTAATTCAGCCGTTTAAATTATCTATTCAATTAAAATGTTCACAATATTTCTACAATTGTGTTACAGAGATTAACCGTCCCTGTCGCTACCTAACTAGTACAGAGGCAAACCTCGCAAGGGGCGGGTAGGTCGGTGACGGTATTCACGTTCCAGCGGGGCAGGGATATACGAAGCACTACTTACGAAACTAAAGACTAAAGATGACACCACTCACCACAAATTTCCCCAAAGGTTTGATTCACTGATTAGTGATTTCGGAAGCGGTAACTGCCAATTACCATAATTTGGTCATTAGAACCGAAAGTGCACCTAGTGCATGTTTTTGCCCCGAGAGATGGTCATCTTCTCTCACTGGTTGGCGAGAACCAGCGCCGACCTACCCGTCGGGTTGAGGATGATGATGTTTTACATCAAGGAGTTTCCCCAACCAGGTATCTACCACCGTGGCACCGTCCCAACCGGGAAAAACTCTAAGTTCCCGTCTGATCTCCCAACGTGTGTGGTAGTAAAGTGCAAGTAACGGTAAGTGAAGTTACGTGTGAAGATACGAGAAGGAAGGGGAAGGAAAAATCGCGTGAGGTTGGTGACCTGTTTGTTAGGGCACTGTTCTAGCATTTTCCCGGTGTTGATATGATAAACTACGGAAAACTCCCGATCAGACAAGCGACAGCTAGAATTCTTCTCCAGCCAGAGGTTGAATTCGATCTAGCGGTGACCAGTGTCGAAAACCGTGGCATTGTCGGAACTCGAACCCTAGGACATCCCGATCAGAGGCACTGTGGTAACATGAATTGGTGCCCTGCGCCACCTAAGCCGGTACCTCATTGGTACTATTTTAAACACATTTTTAAACATAATATTTGTTAATATAGCATCCAATCAGTGGACCACTCTTTAACGGTCGGAGTCCGTGAAGGACTAAACAGCCCGCCGTACGTCAACAATCGAACCACACGAACTCAGTTAACTAAACTAATTGGCGACTGAGTACAATTATTTCATGAAATAGTATTTTTGTTGAAATGTTTTTCTAATAAAATAGTACTGCGATAAGTACTGAACGACGCATGGCCCGCAACACCAATAACGGATTCCGACGGTTATAAACTTCAGCTGTCAAACTGCTTACAAACTTCAACCCCGTCCGTTATTTGCTGTTTATAAGCATATACTGCGATTTTTCCAAATCAGCCCCTGGCAGGTGTCAGCGGTTGACGGTTTCATCCAATCGGGAGCTCGAACGTCACTTATTGCTATTAGCGGGCGCGAGACCTATGGTGACCTTCAAGCTCCCGATTGGATGAAACCGTCAACCGCTGACACCTGCCAGGGGCTGAGTCGGAAAAATCATCAAGTGCTCTGGTGTCGCTGAATATGCCAACAATTGCCGATGAAGTGGGCGCGCGAGGCACGCCGAGGCAGGAAGAAAGCGCGGGAGACGCGGCGGCGCGCGTGGGCCGGCCGCGACCCGGGGCCGCCGAGTACCTGGCTCCTTGCAGCCGGACCGAACCAGTCGCGACCGGATGGGGCCGTGCCCGCGACCGCGCTTGCGGGTTCCGATGTGTGAACCATTGTGCTCAAGCAGAGCTGGCGGTGCAGTCGAAAATCCCGCGCACGGCGGAGAAGCGGGTAGCGGAAGGCGGAATGATTAACAACGCTTTGACAAAGATAATACGAATCAGAACAAAGTGACGGTCGATGTGTAAATGGTGAAAAGTGAACGAACGTGAACAGTGTTTAGGAGAACGTGAGTCATGAAATAAAGTGAAATAACTACCGGTTATGTGCGAGATTTACCTTGATCTTGATTATTTGGTGCATATTCTTCATCTACATATTCTCAACGCTAAATATAGCAAATCATTCAATTCACGACAACCAATTAAAAAGAATCACGAGTATCAATTGTCTCCGTAACACGGAACAAGCCTCAGCATAGCACACTTTCTGTTTTCTTTGATGTCAAGTCCCACTTCCTTTTGTTTGACAAGTGTAATGTTTTGTTTTGCGAATCACAACTGGAATTCTACTGGAGTTCGCTGCAAAAGACGACACATTTCCCGATGTAAAATTCAGGTGAACAGTGGAAATAACGCAAACACGGAAAAACTAACAACACACAGAGTCGACCACGGAAGTCTTTCTAGTCTACGCTATGTGTCATGTGAGTAACGGCGAAGCAATTCCGTTTCATTCAATGACGCAAACCAACGCCCTTGAATCCACAAAGAATTGTTAGTACTGAAATGCCAACAAGGTAATTAAAGAAATTAATCAGAAAATTTCAAATGTTTCTAAATCAAATTAAGTGATAATGTATGCAATTTTTTAGAAAGCAATTTATGCAGTTTTTTAGAAATTAAAATAATTTCTTATAAACTTAACAATCTGTTAACCGAAACAACTCTAGTCAAAAGCAACGAAAGGAACCGTCGTATAATTTACATACATGATACCGTGTCATGAAATCCAGTAATCACAGGATTCGAAGAATCTCTACAGATTGTGGTATTTTATAAAAGTCAATAATGAATTAGTTGAATACGAGAATAATTAAATAAAAATAGAAGCGATCTGATGTGTTAATGAATAAATCTGTCATTCACTATAATAATTCGATCGTCTGCGATAAATAATTATTAAATGTGATAATGTGACTGTTTCTCCAACAGTCGGCACGGTAACAGTGTCCTAAACATTTTAAGGAAAATCATGCCTACTTTTAAATATCATACTTTTCCTTAAAGTATTTAATTTACCTCAAAAATAAGGTGGCCTTTCTAATTGTAAGATATAACCTAGTCTGGCGAAAAAATATTGAATGGAGTAATGCTCCATTCAGTCAGTCCATTAGTAATAATGAATGGAGATCCGTCATCAAAACATTTTTATTTCGTATAATGCTAGTTCAAAGCCATAGTGGTCGCTAATGACCTAGTAATTGATGCGACCTTAATTTTTTTTTTTAAAAAAAAGCTAGTTCAGGCAGATATTTTAGAAGAATGTTTTCTTTTTTTGGTTTTCCGTTCATAGGGTTCAGCGGGCTTTGGGGTACTCAGGGGAATCAACTTGTTACGATAACGATTTAGCAAGGAGACGTCGTACCCCAATAATCTCTCTCAGTTTAGTCAAGTGATGTAATAATACATTTTCTAACGCTATTCTGTTCTCGAGTCATCGTTTGTTGATGTGTGGGACGGCTGCAGTCTATGTAGGTAATATAATCCTACATTCATTTTTTCCCCCTTTCAGAAGCGATATTAAAAAAAAATAATAATTCGAACAATTAATATGAATTTTATAGAAAAAGGAAGAGGAAGTTTTTTAGAGTAAATTTTAATTTAACACAAAATCCAACACGATTAGCGTGCAATTGGAAAACGTGTCATTATGATGTATACTTCATCATTTTTTATGAAAACACGACGGGACGTGTTATGTCAGCCACAAATAAAATTTTCGATACAGCCAATTACTGTCAATATTATCATTTTCATTTCACTTCCTCCAAAAATAAATAAAAAGTTCTCTCAATGATACAAGAATTTCTCTGTAATATTTAAAAAATCGTAGTCACAAAATCACATTATAAATATTTAGATACGAGCGGTAATACACGACGAGGGGTGACATGCGGTATTTTGCGAGTAGGGAAGATTCTGACACATGCATACTTGCAAAACACAGCATTTCACCACTCGATAGGCTAAGCGAAATAAAATCACTTTTACGACGTGTATCAATCATTATTTTTTTAGACGGCCTTACTTTCATTTTATTTTCATTCAAGTATACTCCTACAAATCAATAAATTGGATACTATATTACATTAAGGTCCTTAGTGGCTGATGTAGTTACACAAAAGTATTTTGTTATCTTTGTAGCAATCACAATTTTATCTGAACATCTGAGTATCGTCTCGCTTTTGGCAGAAGTGTTAAAATTGAACAACGAGCATGTTATGCATGCCGCAAAAGTAACCGCTTTTATTTTAAAAGTTTAAAGTTAAGTTTAAGAAACAGATTTTTACACAGTTACTAGAAAGTGGTTGTCTAAAATAGAGTTTTTTTAAACTTTCACAGTCTACACGATTGCGATCAACTACTTTTGTGTGGTTCCCTAGTTGGACAGCCCTAAACGGCTACCCAGGGCCTGTGCTTCTACTAATATTTGAAGTGCATTTCCTCATTTCAGGGCACGTTTTCCGAGTTTCCTCCTTAGAATTCCTCAATGAAAACACACTTTATTTTAGTGGCTTTAAAATTTACGAACAGCGCTCAAGGTTAGTCTTCTTTATGAGAGGCGCACAAGTTCAAGAGAGATGTAAGAGATTATGCAACCACGACGAGGAAGTCAAAACCAGCGACAAGTGTCCGTGCTGAGACATTCTGTTTTGGCTTTGCGCGGAAGGTTTCTCAGGAGCGATGCGTCGTTAGAAAGCGTGAGTTTCATAGAACTGTGCGATGTATTAATAATAATAATAATAATAATAATAATAATAATAATAATAATAATAATAATTGTTCGCTTTCAGTAGATTTCAACATTTGTTCACTTGCCATCACCCCGCCTCCCAAATTTAATATAAACAAAACTTTCAAAACGATCGACTAGACATTCATGTTTTCCAAGCGGTATGATTGGTACAGGAGTCTAATCTGGACATGTAAAGCACCTTCACCATGCTTATCATATTAAGAGAAATTACTAGAATACTCAAAAATATATTTTTCAGAAGTATAGATCAAGGAATACAATCACCGTAGTTGGAAAAATGCATTCTGAAAAAGTAATCTTTGCATTACGCGAACATTTTTTTCTTCACTATCACGACAATTCACACACAATTATTTAATGACGCTAGCTAAAATCAGATATACCATTAATGAATTATAGTAAATTATAGTAAAATGTATTTTATTTGCAATAACAGCTTATTTGTCAGGTACTCGGTTTCGCCAGAGAATATTCAAAAATGTGAAACTAGAATACACGATCAAGTGTTTTATTAATCTGAAAACTGCAAAATTAAAAACGCGCGAGGAAAGGAAGAGAAATTTGGTCTCATACGTCGCAAACTGAAACGTACATTAACTTCCAAACGACACGGTATAAACCACAAATTTATCTACTGAGCACACATCACATTAGAATAGTACCAATAGTGAAGATAAAAGTAATAGTACAATACGCTTTTACAAATCAATAGTGAAAGGGTTTCCGACATTAGCTAGATAACTAGCTTGAATTCAGCCGCTGCTTGTAGGATAATTCTACCGGCTGGCTGCTCTGATTGGTAGTTTTCTGGGGTTTCTCCGAATGGCGAATGCCGCAGTAGTACCCTAACAAACGGGCCACGGACCACGCGCGATCATTCCTTCCTTGTCCTAGACCTAGACTATACTGCTACGCATGTCTGGAGCTTAAAGCTTGTCCTGAGTGGACTGGTGTCCCGCTAGTGGGAGATACCTGGTCTAAGAAAACTCTGCAAGCCGACTTGTAGGTCGGCGCCGAATCTTGCCTTCCAGCGGAGAAGGTCACCGCCATCTCCCGCAATAAAAATGCACTACATTTTCGCACGTAATGACCTCAGCAGTTGGCATGCCCGGAAAACCAAGATCAATCAATCAAAGCTCAAGACAACGTCAGTAGATTCCCACCATAAGCCACATATAACTTTTAATATTTTTATGACAGATAAATATAAAGAGAATAGTAAGAAAAATATTCTAAAAGATTGTATTTTCTGGATCTTCCTGCACAACTGCAAGGAAGGAATGGTGATTATAATTTTCACGGTGAACTGAAACATTCAACAGACCTGGGTGATCGAAGAACTAATCGACATTTTTAGAGTTGCATTGAAATACGCCGAATAAAAATACATAAAACTAAATATGGCGGACAATAATAGAGTATCACATAACAATAAATAAATGATACAAATATGCTTTCGTTTCTTAATTGACGAGCAGAAAGGTGAATACAAAATTTTAATTATAACAAAGTTCACCCGCCACTAAAATTAAAATATACGCTGGGATGTAAATATTACTTGTAATCACAATTTTAAGAATACAAAGGACCAAGATAAGCAATAGTGAGCGATCCAAGCACGAAAACTGCAATATTGAGACAATTACTTCGCTGCTTCCAGACATGTCTATTCTCGCCCAGAAAAAATTATCATAGATAATACCATGAGTGATTTGGAACTTGTGGTATCACCAATAGACATAACAAAGAGTCACAAATTTTACTGTGTGGTAAAAAAATCACAAATTTACTGGGCGATCAATTGTGACCAATCACAGTATACTATATTTTAAATTGAGCATTAATGATAAATGCGAAATTTTTACCATGAGAGAATTTCCAAAAAATAATTCATTTTCGCAAGTTTTAAGAAAGATAACTATTACACAGATTTTACAGTGAAATGTTTACTAAATTAACAACATCTCAGTAAGATGTTTTGGCGCTTCGTTCACTATTCCTTATCGTGGTCTAAATATTAAAGGCACATTCTCATAATATTACATTTTTTTCTTTGACGAGTTCTACTCCAATTGCCAATTATACTATGTAAATTGCTTTAAAAAGTTTTTCTAACATTGAGGGTTCCAAATAATATACAAAGAGTATTCCATTGTCAATTTCAAATAATTTCCTTGATTGAAAATTTTGGGAAAGTGGTTGTAAAATATATTGCAGAATGGCAATACACTACGGCAACAATTCAGGTTCTTTAAAAACACAGGTTCTCATGGAATTATTTTCATCTTTGTTTTTACGTCCGTGATTATTTTTAAATCAACCCTCAATTCACTGTAAAATTGTATAATCATCGTTAAAAATAATTTTCACTCGTATAGAAAAATAAAAATAAAAGCGAAATGACAATGGCTCCTGTTGCAATTGCTGCCAGATAGCTATAGTGAACATTATACTCACTACTAGGAGTACACAAATTCGCACATATCACGTGGTGTCCTAAATACCTTTTTATGAATCACCACTAACTGAGTACAAAAACACCTATTCTGTATTTCCGGTAGTTTTCACTGCATCACGGTCCGGATATCGCGGAATAATACTCGTAGATCTGAACCGATGGACGCCCTGGTTCCCGCCAGAGAAGTTTACGATATTGCCTGTAATATTTACGTTTACGTTCGCGTTATGTATTTGCACTCTACACTCATCATAACACTTTTTCAAACTGAAATTCTCATTTCGCTTTTATTAGAGTTGAATATTGCGAAGCCACTTCGATTCTTATTCTGTGAACGATTAAGAAAAATACCGCCATGATGGTTCTCATAATGTATACACTCAGAAGAACAACGTCCCCATTACCCTCCTTTGAGTTGGCGCAGTCGGGTAAAAAGAAAGGTGTTAAACTAGGATTTACTGCTAGCACTGGAGTTGCTCTCGCCCAACTAGTAGAATAATGGTGTTTAGCGTCCTAGATATCGGGAATGGCAGTTCTCTTATTTTGTTCGTGTTCCAACTCCAAAAGCTATTACTTCAAGTGATGTGTATGAATTATTTACGACACAAACCGAAGCAAAAGTTGGCGACCACACAAACTTAAAAATTTTGCTTGGAATCGCGAGAACAGTACAGTTTCTAAGTTAAAAATGTACGATACTAAATGTATGTATACGTGTTAAGTGAGTTTTTAACTACTACTGACGAGTTAACAGTTGTAATCACATTTCCTATTTGATGAGAACTTAAGGAGCTCTACCACTTAAAAATAAAATAATATTAATAATATTAATATTAATAATAGTAATAATAATAATAATAATAATAATAATAATTATCTATATTTTTGAGAAGATGTAAGGAAAAGTCGATTTTCAACGAAAATATTGATTTACAGACACCCTAATCAAGGCCGAATGTATATCCCGACTTTGACGCAAATCCAAGATAAACTCTACAAAAATTTTAGTAAATAAAACTAACGAAATATTATACAATATAGTTAGATCCCAAATATTTGCAATATTGGCATTGTGTAGTTGAACAGAGTAGATAAGTCCAAACTGCACATGTTATTTCTGTTTATTAACAACACAAAGATTTTCAAAGAATAATTTTCTATTCGTGTTTTGAACCCTTTACATATAATTTGGGCTATTTTTTATTGAAAATCTGATTTAAAATTTTTATAAATAATCTGCAAAGATATGTAATCCCTTCTTTATTTGACGAAAATATTGGGGGCATTTCTTATCATAATTCATGTCTTAACAATTGTATGGCATGATAGATACATTTTATCAAATTTAGGACAAAATCCAAATTATTACCAACTGGTCGCTTTTGAGCTCCTTCGCAGACGATTCCTTTAGCTATGTGTAAAGTAACGACGTTGGAAATCTTATTTTTAGCGAAGCGAATGTCTTCGAGTTACAGAGAACAACGAAAATCACTGTTTTGAGCTATTGCTTTTTTCAATACAATTCTATTAATAATGATAACAGAGAATTATTTCGACTGTTCAAGATTTTAAGAACTTTCATAACTTCACCCCTGGTTTTCTTAGAACTTCTCGAAATTTCTAGGAGACAAGTCACTAGAGAAAATCGCCCCTACTCTGAGCCACGTTTTGATAGTTTCCGAATAATACTCGTGCACCAGTTCTTCTTGCAATAATTACGACCCACTCGAGCCCGTGCATAGCTCGCCGTCGCGACTGAAGCTGTTCTTTACTTCCGGAGGAAAGAAGAAGAAGACCTTGCAAAGGAGCGTCACGTTCAAGGCTTCTCTCCGAAACCTGATACCCCACTTCGTTAAGTGCGACATTCACGCATTAAGTTCCGTAATGGCCCTAAAACCGCACTTGCTGTGAATTACATACTGGCTAAGATACGTGGAATCGGATACATAAGGGCCATTCCAAAAATAAGTTTTCTTTTTTTAAACCCGCTCTTTGTGGCAACTCGAAATATTAACAAACAACATCCGCCCCCCTCTGAGATGAGCGATTCATTTCTAATCTTCCCTTCTTCGACTTCCTGAGTGGAATACTCCTGGAAGTAACTTGATAAAATAATATTTAAAATTTTAAATAAATATTATATTACTTTATATTTCAAATTATAAAACAAATAATAAAAAACACATTTTAAAACATACTTTCTTAATTTAAACAGTTTGATAGTAATAATTACATTTACAAATTAGTTTGATAATAATTATAAAATACACATTTCAAGTTCTACATTTCACGTCCCTCGCTAAGTTTTATTAGGAATTTACTATCAATGCACTGAAAACACCATACAAATACAGAATTCACGACAGAAATCACACGAGCTATATCGTATGATTGTTCATATTCCATTAACCCTCTTCCTCCCCTCGTTTGTTTTGTCAGTTGTGAAAATCCTCTCACACGTGAAGTAAATATCACTCTCTTTTTCTTCTTTCTCTCAATCTATTTACTCGTATGTAATGACACAGTTTATGTTGAGACGTTTCACGACAAATGTCATGATTACTTGGCCTGGGTAAAAGTTTCACGAATAGGCCTGCAGATGATACAAATAGCAATGCATGCGAATAACAGAAAATGTGTGGTCGCAATGCAAGCTCAGATGAACAAGAAGAGTTTGCGTAAGCACAATTTCAGATAAATGAGACAAAAAGTGAAATAATTCACAAAATCAAAAAAGTATTTAACGATATTCATGGAGCAAATCCACACATTCAAATTCCAGTCACAAAATCGGCATCGTAAAAAAGCTCCACAGACAACCGCTGACAAAACATGACGCTCGTAAAGAGCACGGAATATATTATCGAGGACCGCATGTAATATTCATTGCTCCCCCGAGCAATTCTTTTGCCGTAATATCGGTCAGCACAGCTGAGACCACGCTTTATGAATTAGAAGCATTAAAAATCACTATACCGTTGCAACGTTCCGCGTCTCCCCACATCAGTGAGCGCTCGTGCAGTGCGAAATACAGTACTTGTGTACGTCTCTTTTACGAGTTCGAAACATAAGCAACAAAGAGGCAATATATAACACGGTCAGTAACCGCGCTAAGTCGGTAATGTGACTGAATGTTCGTGACGTACAAAAGAAATACAATTATGAGCACACATTTAAACTGGACATTTCTTTATGTTTGATGATTTCCATGAAGTAAAGGAACGCATAATAACCCCGAGATACGTTTTTTTTAATACTGAATTTCTGTGTAACACGAGAAACATTTTGCAACTTTGGCATGAAAATGTAAAATAAATATACTTTGGTGAAAAAATGGCCTTTAAACCTAAATATTTTTGATCCTTGGCTTTTCGTTTTAAAGATATAAATGACAACGATTCACAGATATTTTAAAAATAACAGAAATGCTCGTTCCCCTTAATAAATTCTTCAGTGTTTTAATAAACTTACAGAATGCGCGCGGACAAAACACACGCATCCTTACGAATATCGTATATCTGCAAGTAGTGAGTGAAGGGATATGGCAAGCGCTTAGGAAACGTGATTGTTTACCATTGAAAACTTGATCAAAAATACAATCACACTTCAAGCATCTTGGATTTGCATGCATATGTATACAATGAACAATGAGGGTTCTGGAACTGATACAATAATGAAAATTACTCCAATTCCTTTCTTAAGAGTATGGACGTACAAAAATGAGGACTACTAGCAAATTACCTTTGTAACCATATACCTAGTCTCTTAGACGAAACGTGAATTGCACATTAATTTGAAAGACGTAGATTATTATTTAAAACTCGAAATTTAAAGACGCAGTACGATGTGCATGTCATGTGCATTCATTAGCTTTCATGAACATGAAAAACGTAACATCCGAAGCACTATTTCAGATTCGTTTAGGTCAGTGGAGGCATCGGTTTCTTCAGAAATCGTTATCATTGTATCTAGGACTCATCCATTTCATTTAGGATAATTCTACATCCATACAAGATTTACTACTTAAGATAAAAATACTGAGATTATACTTGTATGATTTTATCAACATAAGTCTATACAAAATTGTAAATTTTGAGCAGAATGTGTTATAAACATTTAAACTATAATTTTCATAAATTGCGGTTTACGACTATTGAGTCGCTATTTCGCCGTCTATTGACTATTACATTTCCCTGAGAAGTAAGGATATACAGTTCAAGTTGAGGAAAGGGTCAATAGCTACCACAAAAATAACAAGATTATTAGAACATTACTGAATACATTAACGAGTAAGAAAAACAAAGAATGAAACCGAGATTCGTAAATATAATTTCCATTATTACTTCTCGCGATTGATTAGACTAAACAGGAAATCACAAATTGCAACAAAACTTTTATGCAATAATTTGACGGAAAAACCTATGGTTGAGGATGGCGTTGCAAAATGTTCGGAAAACATATCAGGGAACTATCGAGGAGACATCAAAATAAAATACAACTTTAGAACACACGTCATTCTGAAGAAAACAACTGTAGAACATTTGATACGTCATTATTAGGGCTGGTACTTACATGCAATAAACCGAAATATGTACATATATTTGTAAATAAATTTGGTAACATTTGCAATTTAAAACTAAAATATGCAAAAGTCAAAATGGCAAAAAAGAAGTGTAGAGCAAAAAACAGATACTGAAATCATTTCAATAGTTTCCTAACAATCAAGATTTGCATTAATGTACAAATGAAAATATAATTTTATCAATAAAAGTGTGATTTCTTCTCAATTGCAATAAAATTTAGAATACAAAAATCAAATAACTCTAGACATGAAAATCTTTATTTAACTGTTTCGCTTGTAAACCAGGAAAATTAAGTTAAAAGAGAAATATGAGTAAATTAGGAAAATATGATACATATTGAAAATGCCTATTGATCCACTACAAACCTGTTGCAATTGTAAACAATCGCGTTCTTTAATTCCTGGAACGAAAACGAACGTGTATCTCACTTAAGAAAGCTGCTGTGAAACGACTGAATCAACGTGCCACTTAAACTGAGGTCTTAAGCGCATATTTCAACACTTCAATATCTATTGGATCCAGTGCGACCGCGCGAGTCGCAGCTCGCTGCCCTTAGTCTGTCCACGCAGGGCATCCGATTCAGCTTGTAGGCCTCTCAAAGCGGATTTTTGTCTGCAAAACATCGGAAAATGTCTTCTCCACTTTGCTTTCATTCTTCCCTTGTATGTCATGAAAAGAGTGAGAATGGCAGGTTAGATAAAGAAACTTGGGATAAAAAAAAATTGCAGCACCTGCTTCTACGTCATCTCACGAAAACAAAAGAGCTTTTCATGCCCCTTGGCCAAAGAACACTCACTGATTCATTGAAATATCTCGCAATGGTTGAATGTTTCAAGTGCTTCGCAGTTCAACATTCAAGCAGCTGGACAGCCTTCCCACTAGGTTAGCTTCTTCAACATCTGGCATTACGTCCAACGAAACTCCGAATTGTCAGCGAAGTCGAAAAGTTACTCTTAGCCTTCTAAACATTTTCGGCTTAAGAAAGCCGAAAATAAGAAAAAAATATGCTCGTACGGTGCAAACGTACAAAAATAAGCACTTATGGCGATATACGCAGAAACATGTAAATTAGAATTAGCATCAATATGTTCTAAATGCCTCAAAATGTTTACAATTTGTTAAAACGTGATGCTTTAGTTGACAGAAAAAATCCGAAAATGCATGTACATCACAGTTCTAGTTATGGCCAACACAAAATGATCAAGATCGGTAATACTACGAGTATTTGTAGAGAAAAGCAGGAACAATTTATGAGCAAAAATTATGAAATGCGATTCTTTAAATCTGTTTTCTCTTTAACATTATGTCACAAGTTCATTCGTATAGCACGAAATAAAACACCTATTAAAATAAAACGTTATAAAAAGTTTACACAAATCTCCGTGGAAACATCGCAATGCGGAATGTGAGCACGTTTTGTCGCGTTTTTTGCAACGAAAAGACGACAAAAAAAAGCGTTCACACGTCGTGGGGCATACTAATTAAACCTGCAGCGCTATTTGAAACAATATCCGCGACGGCGACATTTCGTAGAAGCCTTCGTCTCCGGTTTCATCTCTGATTACCACGGTCGCGACATGCCCGGGCGAATTAGAAGGCACTCTGTATTTAATACGAATCGCGCAGTTTGAAAGCAGTCGCAGCCACTCCACAGCAGGTCCACCCTGGCTATTCAACATGCGGCGCGGCGCTGCGCTGCGCACAACAGGGTGCGGTAGGAAGGCGTTGCGCGGCGCGGGGGGGGGGGA
>BOPP01000108.1:255478-273105 GCA_017312745.1 Gryllus bimaculatus
GGTGAGCGAGCGAGTCGGTCCGGCGGAGCGGGGTGACGCGAATGGAGCGAGATGGGTGACGAGAATGAGGGTGGGGGCGGGGTGCCAAAGGAAACGTCGCCTTCGGGAATCTCTTCCTCCTCCTCCTCGTCCTCGTCCTGCTACTACGTCTCACATCCACCCCGCTGTCGCACTTCGTTCCTTCCGCCTTTCCGTCAGCCTCTCTTCTGCAACAGCGGATTCTTTCTGCTTCTGCGAAGACGCGCGTTCCGCGTCACGTTCCGGGAAGTGACTTTAAAGATCTCGAGCGCTTGCGATGAGGAACATCTTTCGGCCCGGCCGCCTGTCTGGGGGCGGCGCCGAATGGAAGCAGCGACGCCCCCGGCGGCGGCAAATCAAAGCATTAGTTCGGGCCAACGTGATCTGAAGTGAGGTCACGGATTCGACTCGGGCGGAATCCCGAATTATCTCCTGCGCATTGTATTACGTCTGGAAGTATGCAACAAGCCACAGGGATTCTCGAAAATTACGCGTTTCTCTTCCGAAACAACGTACGTTGTCAACGGCAGTCACGCAGGGATGTCACCACACCCTACGGAAGTCAAGGAAGGGTGCGTGCTGTGAGTCAGTTCTCGATGTTGGTTACAGAAACGGCTGAACGTACCAAGCTCGTTTTACTTGAGCGTACTGAAAATATGCTCATTGTGAGAATTATTCGCTTATTTAATCAGAAAAGTCATCAGAACGCAAGACCCCGCAGTTGGGAGTTACAAGGAATTGACAATGAAAACTATTTTACACTCTCAATGTGATGTATTCATTGGCGTTCGCACATGGGGAGAGGCAGGGGACTGTTTTCCCTGGAAAGTTTTGAACGGAACCCAGAAGCCTAAAGTAATAAATCATTCATTATCCATAAATATGATTATTTCCTGATAAATATTACAGAATTGGAAAATAATTCGGTCTTTTGATTTATTAAAAAAGTTTGATAGTTTTGACTCTATATTTCATAAGATGTTATTTAATATTACAAGTAGACTTTTATAATTTATCCATTCAAAATTTCTTTACAATTGTTTTAAAATGCAAGAGTATGAATATTGTTAAGTGTTAATATCTGTTCCTAAAAAATAAGGGAGTTGTTAGATTGCACGAGTTTCGAAAATAAGTAAGTTTATAAATTTTATGAACTTGTATTTTACGTACATAAATGTGAAACGAAATGAATGGAAAATTCCTAAAACTTCAAAAAACCTTGGAATGTAACAGGCGAATTTGGGGAAGATGTGAAAATAATTTCTAATCTATCAATGGTGGCTAATTCTTATTCGATCCCATGCAGAAATTCGTAAAAATGCTTCACAAAATCTAGAATTAACACATAAAAATGTTGTAAAATCAAAGAAACCACTAAGTCAGTAAAAAGGTTTTAAATTACCAATACTCAGTAAAATTGGTTGAAGTACCAACACACGTATTTATCAACATACTTAATACAATTATTAAGACCAAAAAATTATCATTGTCTTTTGGAACTTCTTTAACACGTTTAGAGGAGATGAATTGTCATTGAAGGTGGTGTTATTTGACCCGGGCGCAATTGTCATTATCTAAGAGATAGGCTATCGGACGTCCCCACTGGACTCAAGAGAGAAAAAAAACGATTGAAAATATGCCTCAATAAATGCATTTATTCGTGTATTTCATTGGGTTTATTTTGAATAGTTCAATGAAAATTCAATATATTGAAATACCTTGCTGCTATTTAACACGAATTGTGAGGTCTCAGAAGTCACCAACCTACACACCATCGCGTGAAAATGTTTCCATGCATTACGCCTTGGCTAATTATCAATTAATTATAATGTAGCAACTGACATGATTTATAAATGTTGGGTTGGGTGATTTGGTTTATTTTAAAATGTCCCCTTTTCATTGTTTTACGAACCATTGGTAATTCGACAGGATGTATGAAGGAGGTTCTGAACGATATGATCGCGTTTGCTGTGTGTCCCACTCGCGCGTCACGCCCACATTTTAGTTCCCGCCGCCTGTCCCTGACACGGCGCCGACACGCCACAGCAGGTGTAGCATGTCGTAGATGCAAAATGAAGCGACACCTCATAAATCAGAATTCTCGAGGAATTAATATAAGTAAACATGTTTAAAAAATGGTTCATTTTTACTAAAACCACATAAAGATGTCAGCCTGTTTGAAGACTAAAACGTAGTGTCCAGCGGCGAAATAGGCAGCTCTATTCATGATAAAACCGTTCTCCTGCGAAATGATATTTGAGATGTGTCAATCTTCTCGTCCACCGACGTTATGAGGCCATTGAGCTAAGTTTCAGAGCTCCAAATTTCGTCGAAAAATATAGTTCTAAAATACTTTATTACATGCGCAATAAATATAAATGTTTTGTTTCAATTATACATCAGTTAAGTATATAGTAGAACCTCGCTAATACGAAAAAATTTCGGGACGTAAGAAAAATAAACAAAATAAATAAAATGGTCATTTGTAGAGCAAAGAAAGAATTTTATAATTACTATAGAACCGAACAAATAATTATTGAATCACAAGTTGTCGAAATGAAACGTTGATAGCACTGCTAACTACAGTGTATATCGTATGTTTTTGTAGCAGTAATTTTCACTTTGAGCAACTTGCAAAATCGGTAATCTTTTGCCGTAAGGAACAGAATCTGTTTGACTATGCGATCGCTACGCTACGTTGCCATTTTCTCACATCGCACGCTACGTTGCGTATTACCTGGTAATCCTATGGATGTATTTGATACATTTTTTTCCGGATAATCCGAACATTTCCGGATTCGAACAGACCAAACCGTGAAGGAGTTCGAAATCCCGGGGATCTTATTGAACAAGTTGGAAAGCATTGCAGTTGGATACGGTCCCCAAAGGCCCCATCGCATCCCGCGCGCGACGCCGTTCGCCCGCGCACAAAGAGGGGCGGGGGCGGGGCGGGGGGCGGCGTGCGCAACCCCGTGTGCGACGCTCAGCGTGGTGAGGGACAGCGCCGCGCTAACGACGCGCCGCGACGAGCGGAGCAAACGGCAGCGCTCGCCTCAGCGCTCGCAAAAACAGCGCCGCCGCAACTAGGCGTTCGCCCGCGCCGGTTGCTCGAAACCGCAACGACCCGCCCCGGGCACGACACTCACCTTTCCTCCCCCGTGCGAGGATGACCGCGTGAGGACGCACGTACACACACGCACCTGCATAACATGCACGCGCGGAGGCTCGTCGACGCGACGCGAAACGGGCAGCGGCGGATGACGTCTCCGGGAGATGTGGTGCGCTTCGCCGGCAGTGCAACACATGCGCGCGCCGCAGGCCGGGAGCGGGCCCGGAGTTGGTGATTCGCCGGCGTAGGGCGGGGGGGGAGGCGGCGGGGTCGGCGCGGGGGTCACGCCGGCGCGAGCTGGGCGGAGGAGATTTTCTCGTGTAAAGGTCCGCGAGTCGGAGCCGGAAGGGCTTGGCAATCCGGCGCGCCAGCGGAGGCTCCGCAGGCATCGGGCGCCTTCGGTTGATATTTACGCAGGGACGGAAGCCGGCACACCCGGCCCCGCAGGCCTCTCGGTTGTAACAGCAACCTGTTCTGCATCTGCAGGGTCGAAGTAGCGCGACTCGTCCGGCCGGAGCCGGCTGCGTGACCAGGAGCGCAGCGTGAGGCGGGCGGCTCGGGGCGGCTCGCGGTCGCGCGTTCGGACGGGCGGGTCCGTCGACCGCGCCGCGCGCGACTTGCGGGCCGCGGGGCACGGCGCCCGCGTCCCGTTGCGCGCGCGCGGTTTCGCGCAGGGCGGCGCGGATGAGGGCGCGGCGGGGCGGGCACCTGCGCCCTCGGCCCGGCGAGCGTCGCCGCACGCAGACCGCCAGCGCCGCGGGCGCACTCACCGCCAACCCGCCGCCGCCCACCGCGCCGCCGCGGCAAACCCATCCGCCGCGCCGCGCGCCACGCGCCACGCGCCGCGCGCCCACGCCGGGGCGTCACTCAACCCGTCGGGGTCTCTCGAGTAGCCACACAGAGGGCAGCCGACGGCGGGCGCGCCACCGCGAACCACACGAGCCCAGCGCCGCAACGGCGCCTCGAGTAAGGACCTTCGTGTTGCAGGCCATGGGGCTGCAGGAGCGCCATGCCGCCGGGGCGCAGCGGCGGCTAGCGCGAGGGGCGACGCGCGCTGGCCGGCGCGGCATCGACACCACGCGCGACGGCGACGACAGGTCAACCGACGGCGACGCGCGGACGATTCTCGACCGGGCGCAACCGCGGGGACCCGCTCGCGGGGGCTCCGGTCTGGCTGCGCAGCCGGCTGGCTGGCCGCGGGGCGCGGTGCGGCGCGGCGCGTGGCGGGCGGCGGCGGCGGAGCGGGCGCGCGACCCTTGCGTGACCGTGCGCGGGGCGGCCGCGCGGCGCGGGCGCGGGGCGCGGGGCGTGCGGCGAAGCACGGGCGCCGGGCGGAGGGGCCGATGCGGCTCCGCGCCGCGGAGTCGAGCAGCCGTAGCCCTCGCGCTTCCCAGGTGGTCAGCGTGCTTACGTAAGCACGCCCTCGCTGGGGCCCCGGCGGCCAGGGCTGTCACAGCAGGCGGCGGCGGGCGGGGCCGCGCGGCGGCCGGGCGGGCGAGCGCGAGCGCGAGGCGAGCGAAGCGAGCGCCTGCGGCCGAGGCCCGGCGCCGCGCTGCCGCCGGCGCGGGCGGCCGAGGGCGCGTGGCCGCGCCGCGGGCGCCGGCGCCCGGCAACAGGTGCGAACAGCGGCGCGGCGGCCGCGCGCAAACATCGATCGGCCGGGCGAAGGGCGGCGAGGGGCGCAAAGGGCCGGGGCGCTGGGCGGGCGCGTCGCCCCGATGATGGGGTGGCGGCGGGGCGCAGGCGCGCCGCCGGCGGGTTGTTCAAGAGCCGCGGCGCCGCGGGCGCGGCAGTGCTTGCGAGGGAGGCGGAGCCCGCGCCGTCAAATTCGCCCTCCGCTGCGCGCCACCTCGCCCTCCGTCGCAGACGCCGCACGCAGACGCGGACGACAAAGCAGCAGCCGCGCGCCACCTTCGCCAGCGTGGTGCGAGACTCGCGCGCGCCCGCGCGCCAGCGGCTGCGATGTTCCTGCTCCTCGTCGGGCTCGCGCGCTGCTGGCGGTCGCCCGCGCGCCGCTTCTCTCGCAGGACGGTGCGTCCGCCGCCACCGCGTTCGGCTCCGCCCCTGCGCCGAGCCTCTGGGGCCGGCGGAGGCCTAATCGCACCTGTTGCTGGCGGCGGGGGGGCGAAGGGCCGCCAACAGGTGTGCGGGCGGTGGGGCCCGCATCGATTGGTAGGCGGGGGGGAGGGCCCGGCTCTGGGCCCTGGGCGGCGCGAGGGCGCGGGACGGGGGCGCCGCTGGGAGGCGCCTCAAGCTGGACCGCGCCGGCAGCAGCCCGAAGCGGCCGCCGCGCTGGAGCCGCAGACGCCGACACCGACGCCGACGCCGCCGGCGCCGCTCGGGGGCGGGCGCGTCGCCAGCGGCGCCGCCGCGTCTGCCCCGGAGGTGGAGGTGCGCTAGCACCTTGCGCCGAGGCCAACGCTTCTCACACAATCACTTGCACAAGTTAATTGTCTGTTAACAGTCTTCTGAATGACAAAAAAAGCAAATGATTCTTATTCCAGATTTTGGGATACAAGAAATCAGACCACCACCCAATAAACTTAAATTTCTTGGGGAACCTAATGATAAGGGCAAAGTGTCAGAGTTGGGAACACGATGTCTATGAATTGTATGTTCATTGTATATTAATTTTGTATTAATGAGCTGCAATATGGTAAACTAATTCATCAGTAGCGATTGCTTGTCAACTTTTATTTTGTAATCGTTATTACGTAGCAAAGAACGTCGTCCGAGGCTATCTAATCGACTGTTAAGCCCTTAATCCATTGAATGGGGCCCCTCTTCTTTAGGGTTTTCGTACACACCAGGCGACTTTTTGATAAGAAATATAGAAGACTTTTTATTAGTTTCCAAATATTACCCCAGGAGAAATGTTACATTAAATTTTAGTAATCATTGGGGACATTAAACATAAATAAAAAAAGAAGTAATTTACATGTTTAGAATCCATTTTTCGACATTACTTACAATCAAATGCGAGGATATCACACTTTTTGCAAATATTGGTAATTTGCGGATTTTAATCGTAAAAAGAATGAGTAGATGGTTTGATGGACTATTGTATCGGGGGTGGATAACTTACGTAAGTTGCCCTAAACATTATGAATAAAGGAGATAATTGACGAAGTAATGATGAACATTTTCACAAAATGCAACATTTCATTGTGTGAACAGCTTCGATCCTTACCTTATGAAGTGAAAATGCTCTAAAATTAAATTACTTATCATTCCGTACCGAGAACTGAAAATTATTTTTTTAAAGCAACATTCAAGGATAAGCTTTGTCACGATGAAATGATCGATTTAAAATAAAGTAATCCACATCCTCTTTAACTATATGTAATTTGAATTCAATTCCACAAGATTCAGTTTCCCGAAATCATCTCATGTATAACTTCGTGAACACTATTACAATTTCTGGAATTCACTGATTTGGATATTTTCACTCCGCACACCCAGAAACTGGCCGAGTCTCGAAATAAATGGAAAATGAACTTGATTATTTGATGTAATATGCAATTTAATCGCACGGGTTTAAGTATGCGTCCTTGTCAATATATCTCGAATAATATTATTTATTCAGTATAGTTTAGGGTCTACCGTACGGAATGTTCTACATAATACTACAAATAATTACAACTTTATTTATCAATTTGAATTAAAATACTTAATTCTAGGTGCAGTAAATCAGTATTACCCTGAAATTTATTTATAATAGTAGGGTAATTTACAATAGTAGGGTAAAGGTATCCGCACGTATCCGCATCAGGTACAGGTAAAGGTATCCGACGTATCTGCATCAAATTGAAACCATGAGTTGCAAAGACCGCAAACAACTACGTCGCCAAATATTTTAAAATACGACGTTAGTTTAGAAGTTACACAATATTTTCAATTGATAATGTAGGGGTTTTCACGGTAAGTCGCAAAATCATATATTCATCTCGTCTATTACGCCCTACTGCGGGTTTTCTTTCTTTCTTTCTTTCTTTCTTTCTTTCTTTCTTTCTTTTTTTTGAAAAGTAGAAACTTTTTTGTACACGTAGACTTCCGCGGCTCGATTCATGACTTCTAGGCTGTCCGAGTGACGCCGCGTCACTGGCTGAGAGACCGACGTTTCGCCTGTCATATCGCAGGCTTCTTCAGGGTAGTCCTGGCAGTCGTCGCTGTAGCGATACGCGTGTGCAAGGAAGCGGAAATGGAGCTCGGCCGGAAGCTGCCGCTCGGAGAAAAGCGGAGATAAGAGCGGAAGCCGCGCACCGAATCCTATTAGTGAGAATCGCACGGCCGGAGAGAATAGTTCCTAGTTGCGAGCGAGCACGGTCAGTGCTAGGTAAAAAAAATATAAGTCATTTTTTGGAAGAAAATACGTTGTCTGTGTCGTGATTAAGCTTTCGCACTCTCTCTACATTCTTGTTCGTCATCACATTGTGCATACGTTGCTGTATTTCAGTGTGAGTGGACCCTGCATTAAACAGTACCACCAACTCCGCTGTAAGTCGCCCGCAAACAATGCCATCTATATTGCGCATTAAACAAAATTTTGTCAAACATTTGATATTAACATTTTTATTTGCAGCCCATCGACTTCTTTTCTGCGTTTTAAAGTACTCGTGCAAACTTTTCGTACAATCGCTTCAGTGGTTTAAAAATGTTTGAAACGTACACATACAATTATTCATACAATATACATCAGTTCCTATATGTGTATACCACTACTATACATACAATCACATTTTTATTACAGATGGCAACAAAACCGATTAAAATAAAAATGAGCACTTTTTTGTTAGTTTTAGTATGTTCGCTTATTCCATGTTCTTTATTCTTAAAATATTTTTGTTGGCTAAATTTTAATGAAAATTTTGGGGCTTCTGAATGGTTGCGAGGCTTTGTGTTGCCTTAATATTAGAAAACAGAATCAGCTGGCCTTGACTACGACTTTAAAGATTAACGGATATAAGTTTGTTTCCAAATTTTGTCAATACCATTCCCTAGCGGAAAATTAAATAATCGAAAAAGTGTGCAGCTATCTCGGGCGACACTTTGATGCATGATTTTCAGAAGAATGAAAAATTTTGAATCAATTATTTGTATATCATGTATTTCTTAAGGAATTTCGTGTAGACTTACAATGAACTATATAGTACGAATTCATTAAATACGCTTAACTTTTTATAAGAAAATGAAAGTCTACGAGAATGCCGTAAGCTAAGGGTCTTCTTCTCTATATCTTTCCCTTTCGTGAAAGGATTTTGATAGGAAAATTGGTAAAGTGGATAAAATCTGAAATGGATCAGAAAATACGTACCATCTTTTACACTTTGACTTCAATACGTAAATTTTGAAGAGGAACTCACGAAACGCAGTTTTCTAGCAAAGGCGCCGGTTTCCAAAAGAAAGTGAACATCTGTATCATCTGATTCAAAGCGAATGACGACGAAAACAGCAATACAATTATATGCTTAGATGAGAAATAAGTGTTTTTCATGTAATGGAATTGGAGGTTTACTGAAGGACGAGCGAACCATTTTCCATTAACTTTTCTGCTTAAAAAGGTACCCGAGTTTCACATAATTACTGTTCGAATGCATTTTTAACGAGTAAATGGACATTAGCGTAACGAGTCTGAAGTCTACAGGGAGCTAGAGGCTCCCATAAAAAGTTATTATTTCTTTATTGAACCATAAAGTTCTCTAGAGAAGGCTGAGGGCCTCTTAGTTACGTCAATGAAACCAGGTCAACGGACACGCATCGCGGATGCATTGAGATATGAAGTTTACCGATCGCTGTTGTAACAAAGTTGCTACTGCAGCAGAACTCTCTTCGCAATTTTCGTAGAGGCTAATTCTTCAAGACCAGGTTGTACAATTCGAATTATTTAAACGATGTTTCATTGTAGCCCAAATTACGTGACATTCAAAAAAAAATTAAAATATTTACTACCACATATAATGTCTAGAGCTCAAACACATTCTTTGTTCATTTTTCAGCGACTTCTCCACAAAAATCCATTAATTTCTTACGGAAGGCTCTTCACTTATCTAAGAGTTTCTATTCAAAATTTAATGTCTTCAAGTGACCACATGGTTTATTCCGTATCACGTATTTTCCTATCACAATCCTAGGACTGAGGGAAAAAATCTTTTAAAAAAGACGTCTATGGGACGCTACTATCTTGAATCGAGCTGAAGTTTTCGCTTCTTAGTAACAAGTCTCGTAATTCATTCATGTAATTTGGCTAAAATACGTAATACACGGAATATAAATAGGTATTCTTTACGAATGCTTCACTCATAGCCCGAAAACTAAACAATGCTAGGCTGGCCGCAACGAGTCTCCTTATCCCGAGGCAGCGAAGAGTTCCACGACTCTCATGAATACAATTAAACCATCAGTGTTTTTCCAGTACATCGGATGTGATGATGTTGACGGCCGGCGTGTGCGCAGGTGGCGGGCCGAACGAGGAGGCGGACGTGGACGCGGAGGCCGCGTTGCAGGACTACACCGACGCCTTGGAGCGGCTGCTGCGGCCTCCGCACAAGTGAGTAGCGGCGCGCGCCGCGCCCCGGCGCGAGCCCGCCCCCACGTCGGGGCTGTCCCCGCCCCCGCTCGCCTCACTCGCCGCGCCCCGCCCGCTCCTTCTTCCACAGCCCTCCCGCCCCTCCCGTCGCGTGGCGCCCCGGCGTGCCGCCGTCGACGGCTGTGCTCGCCGTTGCCGCTAGTGCCGCCCAGGCAATCCCGTTCGAGTCTTGCGCGCGCCGCCGCCCCCGGAGCGACGCGCGCGCTCCGCGCCAAACGCAAGGTACCCCGCCCCCGCGCCCGCACTGCGGCTCCCGCTCCGCTCCGCCCCGCAGAGCCGCCGCCGCGACGCGCCCGCACTCTGCTGTACTGTGTGGTCGGGTGCAGAGTGAGTGGTGCCCCAGCCGCCTGCCTGCCCGCCCGCCACGCACGCGTCCCGCCCCGCGCTGGCGCTGCCCGCCGCCTCCCCTCTGCGGCGCGGCGGACGAATAGGTGGGCCCGCGCGCGGCTGCGGCCTTGCGAACCCGGGACCGCGGACCACGCGCCCGCTATTTCCGTTGCCTGGAGGTCACGCGCCTATTCATATAAGTTTGGTTGGAGATGGCTCTAAGGGTTTCGTTGATGTCGTGTGGTCGATTTCGCGGGTCTGAGACAAACGAATCGTAAATCTGTGGATGCTCCTATTATTCCGTGCGCCCAGTCTTTCCGTCGCCAGAGCGGTCACGCGCAATAAATGAAATACCCGCTGTCCTCGTATCAATTTGGGTGTAGGTAGTTCTGTTTCTTTGCTGTGATGTGTCAATTTCGCGGGTTTAAGTTGAACGAAGAACGGTAAATCCGTGAATGTTCCTTATCATTTCGTTGAAATTATGAAACTATTCATCCAGAAGCGGAAAATTGAAAGCGGATGTCGAAATCGACCAGTTAGACAAAATTAAACTAATTTCTCAGACGATGAATTTGTGGTTGAGATCCAGTACATACAGATCTATTTCATTAAGTTTTCCCTGAGAGTTTGATATTACCATTATTTGCGACCTCTCGAATCGGTTATATCGGATACACTTGTTTCAACAATTTCCCCATGTCATCGTCTTGATGTCCTATTTTTCCTTCATTCTTTCCTGGTATGTACTCAGTTTATTTGTCCGCACAAACAGCACTAGCTTCCTTCCTGATATATAGAAAACTTTTCAGTTTCATGAGTGGTTATAGTTTTTATTGTCCGTTAATTACTGGGAAACATTGAGTGGTCCTGCTGTTAATGGACGTGGTGAAAGATGAAGATGGCTACTTCTTCCCATGTCACACGAAGATATTATGTGCCTTCAATTTTTGGTGGACAGAAGTATTATTTCTAGAGGCCAGAAACATTAAGCATACTGGTGAACAAACCCCCACGAAATGGTTTGCCACGTAGTAGCGCGCTCACTATTCAAAACCAACAAATAAAATAATCTTGTATGACGATACAATAAATGAAATACTCGCATTTATTCGGTTACACAGTACATCAGCTCTAAACAAAGGAAAATCACGAAAAACTTGCTGTTCAATAACGTAACATGTGCAAATATTTAATGATGGACCTTTCTTCCTTTGAGGTTTTGCTGTCCAATGACGTCAGCTGTCGTAAGCAGTGACGTATACGAATTCATTCGGTTCATGCAGTACAAAAATTTGTGATATATGACAATCCAATATTTCCGTATTTCGGTCAAGTATAGTTTTTGAATTTTTCCCCGAGTTCTTGGTATCTAACGATATCATAAGACACATCTCACGACCGAAGGCTGCATAGTTTTCGTCCAAGACGAGCGCGCAATGGAAATTAGTAATAAAGATAATTATTTATTCACGATTTACTAGTACATTTCACGGCAGTCATACTGACATTTTATATTATTGTTATTCAATATTATGATGTGAAGCACGTGCCTGATTTAATTTGCCAAGAACTTCTTTGTGAGCCTTGACCCATTTCCGTGTTGAAAGCGTTGCAAGAGGCGAGCACAGCGGCCACGTCCCTGACCGTGTCGCCACGCCGCGCCGCGCCACGGAAAGGGTTGAAGTCTGTCGAGTTCAAGCGAGAGCGCCGCGCCGCGCCGCGCCGTCCCGGGAGCCCTGACGGCGGCGCCGTTCACGGCCTTTCGCCGCCCTGTGAAGGGCCTCGCCGTGCCTCTCCTCGCGGTGATGCGGACTGGGACCTCCCCAAAGCGCAGGGGCCCTTCGGCGCGTGCGAACTCGGGCACTGCGACACGCCACGAACAGGGTGAAGGGGGGGGGGGGCGAGAGACGGAGACAGAGAGGGGGGCGGAGGAAGCCGTCTGCTCTAGAGGTGCTCTCTGGAAACCCGATGCGAAGTTGGAAACAGGCAGACTGAGATAAGGAATTTACTGTGCTGGTGTTTGAACCGAACGTACATGTAAGATTTGGACAACACGTGTGTCTCGGCGTTGTTCGAAATATCTGAAAATATATTGCAATGTTATAAGCGAATTAGGAACTTCAACATTATTTAAGTTCGAATGTAACAAATTACATAATGTTTAGAAGCTGTAACACAAAATACATCCAGAGATTAAATGTCTTTCATACAAGGAGACATTTAAAATTAACAAAAGGTTTCCGACGGAAATATAAAGACAGGTATATTCGTGATCCCACACGCACATTAATTCTTTTGAGAATCAAAGGAGTTATTAGCAATTGATTTAACCGAAGTCGAAAAACCAGCTCATTCAAATTTATTTGCTATGCTTTTATGTTAGTCTACAAAAATATTTCAAGATTTCTTGATGACTTAATTCTTTAGGAAAACTTACTCCACGTGTTTAGTCATGAGCCTTTTTTCCCTTTTGTTCGTAAATAATAAATAACAAAACATGTTATTTGGCGTCACCGGATGGAATATTTCGTTGAGGACTATGTACAGTCGACACCGGTTATAGTGACACTTCTGGGAACTAACATTTTTTGGTTCACTATATTCGATAACAAAATTGAATAGAAATTCTCTACAAGGTTTGATTTTATTAATATAGAGATACAGCAAAATACATTAACGTCACGAACTAAAAATTTCAATATCTTCATTTGTACTTAATCAAATAATTACTTTCAATTGTTTTCTTCGTACATTTTGTGTTAGTAATTTCTCTATACTATTCTCCAGAGTTCGAGTTCCCTCCATACCTTATTTTGCATTGCACTCTGTGTCTATGTATCGTAAGGCAGTCTTGACCCCCATCAATGCCTCTTGCTCTGTTGGAACACCGTCTCACACTTCGAATGCCATTTTACGCGTCTAAATAAAAAAACGAGATACTTTCGGTAGAGGGGTGGATCAAGCTGCTAATAAACCTGATGCTTTTTCCGCGCGGTACGGGGGATATCGCCTGGCTGTGGCGATCGCGTGCTTTCTGTCGCCTACGTAGAACTCAACGCGCTTTGTTCCAGGAAATACCAAGTAACACCAAGCTTGATACTAAAGCAAGCAATGGCGCGCCGCCGGCAGTTGTCGCCCACGCAGAACTTTACCTTTGTTTCCGCAGTGAAAATGTGTGGCATAAAGTCATCTGTAAGGTCCCCTTTCAGGTCCGCTACCTTCAATTCAGGGGAGACATCTTCAGTTATCACTTTTGGACAATATTTTTTTCATTCTGACTAGTGTTGGAAATTGTAGTACTGATGCCATATTATATTATTTTCCTGGTGGGAATTAATTTCCAGGGCGTTGCATTTCCTCCTCTCCCTATAACCGAACATTCTTATGCTCATTTGTAATGTAAGTGAAACGGGATTAGTGACTTAAGTTCACTACCTCAGAGTTCAGTAAAAACTAAGTCTGTATATACACGATTATCTATGGACAATTTCTTAAGCTTTTGGGAAACATTTTTTCCAAAAATAATAATAGGAGCAACAATGAAAAATAATTTAATTATTAGCTTTATCTGAATTCTGAATCTCACTTTACAATTCTCATTAATTTACAATATATAGTTTTCATTATGTGTTTGTTCTAAAAAAAACATTAAAATGTAAGTAGTAGTTAACGTGAACAACAAGACGGTAACTCTTTTTCTCAAAATAACAAAAAAAGATAATTTTTTGGAGAATCAAACTTCTTTTTTTTTATTTATTTACTTTTCTGACATACTACTCCAAGACCTTATCCCTTAAAGCATACATCCCCTAAAGGAAAATTCCTATAAATACTAGGATATACAGATGTGGTCAAGCTCGTACATCTCAATTTCATCCAAATTACTGGTGTGCTGGAGTTACAAAAGTTTCTCGCTAGAAAAAAGGGGTATAAACAATTCATTTAAAGTTTGAAGTTTTTATCTTGAAAAAACATCTTAATATTAAGATGCAAACTATGCGATTTTTATTGAAACGCCCTTTTTTGGATATAAAGGACTACAAATGTGAAATACACAAGTAATAACCTAAATAGTAAATATAAAGGACGAATGAATGTTACTTTACTTTTAATGGATTCCGTTGAAACAAATCTTAAAAACACATGAAAAGCAATTTAGGAAATGGAAGAATATATTTGTTTGTATTATGCGAAATAAGGGTTTGGGACTAATAACTTTACGAAAACTTTCTTCTGTGCTATGAATTTCTCTTCACAGGGCCTGGGTCTAGTCAGGTCTGGGCGATTTAAGTGTAATAACAATAAATTTTAAAATACAAATTGATTTAAACTTTTCGAATTTTCATCACACCGAAATGTACAGACGTATGAAAGTAATATTTTCATTAACTATTATTACAAGCGTCAATTGCGGTTCTTTCAATCACATTTCATTAACATCAATCAAAGAATTGATAATCAAATGTAGAATTTTTTGAAAAAGTTCAATGAATATTTTAGGTGGATTACTCCGGTGCTGGGTGTTGTTCAAACAAAGGCTCGAGTAATAACTTCATTAGTAGTTGGAGATTTCTTCAATTAAATTATTGCGACAATAGCATGAATACAAATTAAATTACGTATCTCCATGTATTTGGAACGGCATACTACAAAGTTCATTTAATACCAGCAGTGACATAAAATGTATTTCTCCAAAGAACAAAAGGAGTCCATGAAAGAGAAAAGTCAAATGGAACAATTTTTTTAAACCGTTCTAATTTAATTTTAAATTTAATTTACGAGAATTCAGCGCATTCGGAACTAAAGAATTTTATTTTAGAGTCCTTGTATTTCATAACAGAGAACCACAGTAGAGTAATTTTTCACGCCACAATTTTCTCAGATATTTCTCAGAGCAGGATGCGACTTTTAGATCAGATTCATTATTATTCGAAATACCGAACAGAAATATAAGAACTTCAGCGTTAGCGGATATACAGCCATTGAAATAAGAAACTTTTCCAACATTTAAGGACTTCGACGCCCGATGGAATTTCATAATGATCACCGACAGAGCTGAGCGTGAGTTGATATTTTAATATCTGCGACGGTCTCGTCCTCGTTAAGAGACAAATAAATCGGCTGTCAAGAACTTCTGGGGACGTGTCACGGTCCAGACTGAATGTATTGTGCAATGCCAGTGGAAACAAGATGGTGTAGAATACACTTTTTTTTAAGTAAACAACAGGAGCTTTCTCTAACTGAAATTTTATTTGAAAACAATTTGCTGTAACACAAAGTGCTCTCAATTCACTTACTGGAGCTTCCGCTGCGTCTCTCGGCATATAAAACGCGAAAACAAACATCAGCCATCCACCGGCCTCCAGTGCCCACGCGGGAGTAGCGTCTCTTGTTTGAACTCAGCAGCCGCAGCCGCGGCCGCGCTTCCTCGTCCTGCGGTCCCCGGGGCCCAACGCCCCCCTCGACTTCCCGCCCCCCCCCGCGCCGTGCACAAAGACCAAATAAAGGAGGCTGCGGCGACGTTCGCCGTGGATCTTCGCCATGCCCTCCCCCGCGCGCCCGCCCCTTCCTTCGGCGCTTGCTTCTTTTGCGTCGGCGGAGGAGAACAACCGGCGCGCAAATTGATTTGTGGGGAGAGAGGGCCTCGTTAATCGCGTTCCCGCGGGCTGGCAATCTCGGCCGCGCGCTTAATCCCGCGCCGCGCGCGCCCCGCACGGCCCCCGCCCGCCCCGCCGCCCCCGCCCGACGATGGCGACGCGACGGCGGGCGCGGCCGCGCCCCGGGCCCCGCCGCGTTCCTCTCACGAGGCGAGGCTCCGGTTCCACCCCTCGATCGGCGCGGGCACGGCACGGGCACGGGCACGCGCGCCTTCCGGCCGCCTCCGCGGCTGGGAGCGTCGCCGACCGAGTCCACCGGCCTACCCGGCGCTACTGACGATGGCCAGCTGGCTGCTGCGGGATCTTCTTTTTTCTGTAATTGGTATCTGTTCAAGTGTCTAGTTTGCTGTACAAAAGTGTGTTGTATGATTGTTGTAGGATATTAAAGAAACTTTACTACTGACAATCTGTTTTTGATGAACCGGGCTCCCCCTGCCCGCAACCCCTTCCCTCCCTTTTCCCCAAACTTCCCTTCGCAAGGCAATTCATAAAGACGTGGTAGCTGTTGTCCCTGTTGTGCTTTGGCGGGACAAGAAGGGGGGAAAGTTTGGAGATCTGTTGGAGCGCCACGTTGGAAGTTGGCGCGCCGGCGTCGATGTGAGGCGGCGACCGCCGCCGCGAGGCCGCCGACGCGACGCGCCGGGTTACGCGTCCACGGGCGACGCGACGCGACGTCGACGGCGAGGCGCGTGGGGCGGCGCCGCGCCTTGGCGGGATCGAGCGGCCACGCGGCGTGCGACCGCCCGCCCACGCGAGCGGCGCGTGTGCAGGTGCGGACGTGCGTGGGCCGTCGGCGGGTCGAAGAGGTGAAGTGACCTCTTAATAAATGACCACGAAAATGGAGCCAAATTGAAGAGCTTGTTACTGAAAGGAGCATTACTCCATTTCGCGATGTTTTCTCGTTGCACGATAAAGTGGTGCGCTACAGGTGAATTTAGTAGATCGTGTTCCTTGATGCGGTAGTTTTCGTGTTTTCTCCGCTCAACATCAGGTGAATGCCGGAGGCAGATCCCTATAAACGTGCCAAACGGAACTTGCCAACATCATTTCTTGTTCTTACCTCTTCCTTGTCCTTAAATCAACCATGTTACACACACACTTACACGGACTACAATTACCAACATGCCGGGGATGTCGGAGACTTAAGAGCTTCCCCGAATGGGGTGACCGACAACCTGGTAAGAAATGCCTGGTGTGAAAACCTCGCTGCCAACGGTACGTCGGCGGCCGGATCTCGCCATACTTCGGAAAGACCCTCAGCCAAACCTCAGTAAAAAAATGCCCTCTTGTGTTTCCAAAATTTCCGCCCAAATCCCAAATATTACGTTAGCAATACGTTGTCCAAAAGGTGTTTGAATCTATCTTGAAATATAAGGCTGGTAATAAATAAAATAATAACTTTCCTTCCCGGAAAAAAATTGCATAATGGAGATACGTATCTCGGAAATAGGTTCTTCAGTTTGTAATGAAATGATCAAAAATTAACTGTTTTTTTAATGCTCAGGCGACATCTTTTTCTTTATACTATTCTGTAAAGACGTGGCTTAGCATTGTGGTAAGAGTGCTCTGCATCGTCCTGTCCTTCGTGCGCAAATAAAACTTCACGCAGCACAATCAAAAATGCCTGAGAGCGCTCCATGCCCACAAAGCAGCTCATCTAAATCTGAAATGTATTATCCCTGTTCCAAGAATTTTTTCTGTGATATTTGTGTTAACTCGACGATATACCTGACATCTCAATTTGGTTATGATTACAGTAAATGCATTTTTTAGGTGTTGTAACATTGCATTTCAAGGTATTAGACAAAAGAAGAATCAAAAGAAAGCATGGTGTAATGTTCTTTCGTCGAGAGAGCGCACCTGGCGTGGCGCTGCTGCCGAGTGCGGGGCGGGCTTTGTGTGAATGGACGGGGAGCGGAGCGGGGGTGCG
>BOPP01000108.1:273130-290494 GCA_017312745.1 Gryllus bimaculatus
GCGGCGCGGCGGGCGCGCGGGGGGCCGCCGGCGCGCGGGCGGCGGCTTGGCCGCGCAGGGGCGCCGTGGGCGCGGGCCGCCGCGGCGCGCGGCGGCGACCGCCAACAACACACACAGCGAGGGACTAGGCGACCGGCGGCGGCGGCGGGCGGGGCGAGGCTCCCCCCCGCGGGGCGCGGGCGGCGGCGCTCGCAGTGCCGGCGGGGGCGGCGGCGGCGTGCGGCGGTGGCGCGCGGGCGGCGGCGCGACGACGTCGTCAGCAGCGGCAATCGTCGAGCCGCCAGGGGGCGCGCGCCGCCGCCTACTTGCCCCACTTTGGAAGAGGCCCATGCGTTGGGCAGCGGCAGTTGGCGCCCCACAGGTTGCGAGCGGCACGCGCGCATGTTGTCAAGCAGCAGTTCCTTGGCCCGTGGTCGCAGTGCGCCGCGCCAGATGCACGCGCGCCTGAAAGGTAAATCAAGGATAGAGACCGTCTGCGGCGCCGATCAAGGCGGCCGGTATCTCGACACACGCCCCTCGCACGCGGGGCTGGGCGGGGTGGGGCCGGCAAGCAGGGCGGCCAGGCAGGCGGTTGGGGCGGGGCTGCCGGAGAAGAACGTGGTGCGCCGGCCAGTCGAGGGGGCGCGACCCCGCCCCGCCGGGGGCGACGAGCGTCCCGCGGCGCCGGCCGCTTCCCTCCCTCCTCATCCCCTCCTTCAGAGAGCGCCCATCTGTTGATCTTGGGACGAAGCAAGTCGACTGGAGCGAGCGCGCCCAATATGATTACGAACAAAAGAGGATGAAAGTTGTTTAAAGGTTCTCTCGGGCAGATGCTCTGCACCACTACATATGGCACGGAAAGTATCCGTGTTACACGGGATGATCCGGGCGGAAGAAAAAACCGAAGGTGTAGAAACGAACATTTGAACAAGTAAAAAAATAAAAATAAACGGAACTCCAGATTTAACCGGGAGCCGACTGCAGGTTACAGATCGCCTGCGCGGTGTAGGCGTCGTGTAGAAGCGGTGGGTCCCCTTCCTTGGTCGTAGGCCGCCCGCCTTTTACTTCTCAGCGACCGCATCACCGCCCCCATCGACACCGCGACCACCGCCGCCGCCGCCGGGTCGCACTTGCGAAGTCGGCACGTAGCCGCGGGCGTGCGGCGTGGGCGCGGCGGGAGCGGGGGCGGCCTAGTCGTGTAGAGCGCTCGCCGCCGCGTCCGCCCCCAGCCCTTCCAGCACGTAGGCCAGCTGCGCCGCCGCAGAGTCGTCCTCGTCCTCCGCCCACAGCTCCAGTATCAGGCGGCAGCGCTCCGTGTCGTCCGACCTCTCGCCCTCGAAGTACAGGATCTGCGCACGCACACACATCTACATATTAGTCATCGATCACATTCCTACGTAGGGGGAACAGCGGTTGAGAAAGATGCGGTACCATCATCATTAGAACAATTTATTTTTTTCTTCAACCGATGAAAACATCTCACACACCATCTCACTTCCTTCTACAGCATTCCAAACCACACACGTACGTACGTACGTACGCACGCACACACACACACACACACACACACACACACACACACACACACTGTTCACCCATGCATTTACTAGTAAATTATTCCCTTGTATAATATTTTATTTCAAGGGTTAAAGTAAAGAAGAAAATATTTTACGGACTTTTAAAGGGAACAAATTTGCTTGTAAAACGAAAAAATTCAAAGGAATATACTTAAAAATTTCATTCTATAAGGGAATACGTTGAACGATAAGGGAGGTACTCCAAACTCTCATTTCGGAAATTTTGTGGAGCTAATATTGTTATTATGAAATTCTTAATGAATTTAAAGAAATATTTTCAAGATTTTTTTTTATCAGACTTCCTTAAAGCAAACGAAAATATTTGCAAGAACTGAATGCATCTTGAAATTTCAATTCAATGCAATTTTCCAATAATTCAGCTTACCAAGGAAAACAATACTTCACTTGCTCGGAAATAATTATTACTAAATTGAAAACTACTTCCTAACTGAACGTTGTAATCTTTAACATTAATTTATACGAGTGACTAGTTCTCAATGAATTTTGGGGACACATTTTAGACCTAAGAAGAAAACACTTATTTAAAATACCATTTCATAAATAATTTAAATGAAACATTACAGTTGAAGTACAATTCAATGCAAGGACACAGATTATACTTCACTTCAACCCCTCCACAGTAACAAAGGTCATGCAAGAGCCGTGAGAATCGCAGGGTATAGCGTCATATGTCGCTGCAATAATGCTCTCAACAGCCCCAAAGCGAAGCCACCAGCTCACCACTGGCTAGTAGAGAGGTGCCTGAAGTTACGGCCTTCATTGCCACCTGCACGCTCGCAGCACACGTTGAATATGCAACTCGACTCGATCCTGGGTCAAAGCGGGTTTGCCCGCTCCACGACTGCTAGAGAATCAGGTAAGTGAAGTTTACTCTAGTCTTTTCTATAGCTAAACGTGAAACGGTTTAGTCAAGTAGGGTAAAGGCAGAGTGTCGCAGTAGGCGTTCACAAATACATGATAAGTTAAAGAGATTATGTGGTGATTACGGTGTGATAGCGCCAAAGGAACGAGAATTTATGGTAATAATATTCAGTATTAACTAATCGTCCTATTACGTGTAGACATAATGATCCACAGAAACACCTTACATACAGTGCGCTCAACCATTATCGTTAAGGCAATTTCCCTATCATGTAATTAATACCAGAGTATTTTACTTAATTAACAAGTGGGAAATACGATCGCTACACTCTTGCCTCTGATCATATCTTCTCCATTTCCCCATGACAAAAGCTGCTAAATTAATTTCTTGAACATATAAAGACGATTAAGCGAGAGGTAAAAAAATCCCGCTCCTCAAACTGTCGAAAGTCCGTTTAGAACGATTTATATTAGAACATTTGACTTTTATTTAAATTACTTTACGTAGCTATATAACAATAGGCTAGACAACGTCTTGTAAATGGGAATGCGTTCGTCGGTTTGTAATGAGCACGAAAAATAGGCAAGAACGTGCAAGAATAATACACAAACCTAAGGCATCCGATTGTACAGTGACGTGTCCTGGATGACTTCGATCATCTCATTTACATTTTGCGGTAAGTTAATTACTGTCATTGTTCCCCCACACGTAAGATGCCAGAGATTAGTTGGCATGCGAGCGAGGAAGCAGTGTCTTCCCTCGCCTGAAGTGAAAATTGATCTTTGAGCGTTATTTCAACATCTTTTTGTGGGTCAAAGTAAGTACAAACTTTCTTTTGCAGCATGTTATCGTTGTCACACTGTGAAAGAGTCTCTCACCCACATTTACACACCAACCAACGTCACAATAAAGAAGACATAAAAATAAACAATACGCTAAGAGTTGAGATGGCAGGCCAAGAGTTGAGAACGCAGAAACTAACAAAAAAAAAGTTATAAGGAATGGAATGCGGATGTTTGTGTCAACTATGACTTACTGTGACTTATAGGTGTTGTGGTATGTTATCGTTGGCATTTTTCATGAAATAATTAAAGACGTCATTGCCAACAATATTATTTAATGTAAGAGCAGCTTTCGATGGCTACTACTTAGTAGTCGCTTTGTGGCTTCCATCAAGCAGACAACTGATGATGATGGCTAAGCCATCGAAAGCTGCTCTTACATTAAATAATATTGTTGGCAATGACGTCTTTAATTATTTCATTACTGTGACTTACTCTATGGGAATAGGAACAAGTCAAGACGTAGCTGATAAGGGGTTTTATCATACGATAATGTTCATGAGATTTCTGATAGTTGACAATAAATTGTGAGAGGAGTTTTGTTTGGAAAGTAAAGACAGGAAGGCAATGTTGCTCCAATTTTTAGCACAATATGGGCTTGGTACTTCAATCTGTAATATCTGAGATTTTAAAAAAAATTTCAATTTCAAGAATTTAGAACCCTCTAAATACACAAGAAAAAATAAGAGTTTTTGGGCTGAAAAATTCGCCGTTTTCCGATGCACGATTACAATCCTTTCTCTTCTTACGTTAGTAAGTGCGAGAAAGTAATACTACTTGGTACGATCAGTAAGACATCTTCGACACAAAAGCCCGCTAAGTTTGCTAACAATAGGTAGGGTGCTTTAGAACAAGAAATCCCCCGGAGGTGCAAAAGTCACATTTAAGACGAAACAACAAGAATGTCAGATTATGTTTTAAGCATATAACCATTACGCATAGCTCTGGAAAGATGCATCCTAGGCTTTTAAACTAGGTTTTCATGTCCTTGGCACGAGTTTTGTTTCGCATGCCATAATATACAAAATTAAACCTTTTAGGACCTTTTATTACATTTTTTAGGCGGATACACCATCAAGCACTGTCAAACACTTCGAAGTTGGGTCTCAAAACTATTTTCACTTTTAAAAAATTTAAAAGTTACAATAATAACAAATATAAATACTTAGTTTCTAACTTCAAAGCACTTCACTGCGCTCCATTTCACTTCACAATACCACCGGACACATAACTTACTTCCCATTCTATTTCCTCTTCAACGTAACCCTTCCACGAACGAAGTTAATTATTAAATGGTATGAGTTAATAAAGAAAGAAAAATAATCATATCAACAATTGCTGTAAAAAGGCTAACTAATGAGTTAAAAATAATATTTTATTTTATTCTTGCTTTACTTAGTAGGAAGAGAATTTTCGACAGAAAAGCTGTTGCCGGGACTTGGTTAGATAAATCTTATCCTATACATACTAAAACAACTTCCTCTAACACGTTGGGTAGTCAGAATCTATGTTTTATGGGTTCTTGAGACCGAAAAATCAATTGACAGAAAACGTCTGTCTATGGTCCAAGCTAGCGTCTAAACCGTTCGGTATAGGGAGTTTGAAATGGATATTTTGAATTTGGGGGAACTTTACATTAAGCCTCAAGAACAATTTCCAATATTAAAAAAAGGCTTCACCTTTTATGATTTAACTTGTTTCTCAGCCTAAAGAAAGCTTAAAAGAATGGTGCAGGTCTCATTTTCCCTAAAATTCATGAGTTTCAAAAAGTGCAAAAACCCAACAATATTAAAGATTACATATTTTTTCTTAACAAAATCTGTCGTCCAAATACAGACCGTGAAATAAGATTTAGTTTTTAATATTGCCTATATTCACTCAAAATTGTCTGAATATTACTAATGTTTTGAAAATGTCTTTATACGATTTTAATTAAAGAAACTGGGGGAGTTAACGGCCTGTGGCATCTTTATAAGTAAGTGCATTTCACTCTGTTTTTCAGTTAACAGCAAAATACTGTAGCCATTTTTGAAAAAATATCGAAAATGTCCTACGGGCTTCATGTGAAATACACCTAAAATTCAAGAATTGTTTTCCAAATCGTGTGCTACTGGATCGGGCCAGATCGGACGTGGAATTTACCGGTTGGAATAAATCCTACGAATAATTTACAGAATAATGTTGTTCAGGTGGAGAGGCAGATTGGCGGACTTAACTACATTACATAACTTTCTCTGTAGTACGTTTATTATTCCGTATATTTATTCATAAAAGAGGAAGTAAAAACGCTACAAAAATTGAAAAATACTGGCACATTATGAACGCAAAAGTACTTTGCAGTATATAGCATATCATGAAAATTAGTATAAGACAATTTCTGCCGAGAAACATTCGCTTCAGTAGCTACTTTCCTCGTGTTTGGATAAGGAGCTCTAGATTGCACACAAGGTCGGAAGGTTCAGCGGAGCGAAAAGGCCGTCCAATAGGCAGGGTTTTAGAGCGTTGCTCGTACGACATTAAAGGTTATCCACCTCTTTTAATTTCTCATGCCCTGCCAAAATGATTGACATTATGCCAGATTAATGACAATGTTCTTGAAACCATTGGAAAGGGTAGAGGACGGCAGATCGTAATCATATTGCCAGAAATGAATTTACAATTCAGAAAATCACAACAAAAAATAATAGTTTGCAATTTAGAAAATAGGAATGACATTTAAAATTCCAACTGAAAATACCAGCAAAAAACGAATATTAAAATTTAAAGCACTTGCAAGCGAAAAAATCGAAGTCTTTTAATGACGTGGACAGCTTTTTCTTCGTCTAATCCTCAACCGAACCTAAACAGTAGACCACTTCTGACAGTTACAATTTCTCTTTGTTTCTTTTCCGAGAATGCCATCCGCAGGTAGCTGTTATCTTGGGCCAGTATGCGGGAGAGCTTCTAGAGAATTGATTGCGCGTCCGCTGGCGCAGGCGAATGCTGACCGCTTGGGCAACATGCGCTTCCAGGCCCGTCGCCAACACGCGCCACGTCCGCCCGCCCGGCACAGGTGGCGGAAGTAACAAGGTGTGTCCGCGCCAGGGCCAATATGCTTCCCGCAACGGCGCGGTTCGCGCATGATCTCACCCACTAATGCAAATCTCACACGGGCCAGATTTCTCTCCGAGCCATTGGACGCAAATTTGATCGAGCCACGCTCCGAGTCCGCTCGGCGCGCGGTCTCCCGCGAACACGTATCCATCAAACTCGCCGGCGCGGAGCGGGCAAGGAAGCGAGCGCGCTCTCGCGTGAGCTGCTGGGCACACGACGCGTCGAAAAAAAGGGCGTCATCACGCGGAACAAAGCGTGTGCGGGCGGAATAAAACAAAAAAAAAAGAGGCCGCCCCGCTGTGTACAGAAGCGACAGAAGTTAATGAAAATATGCAGAACCCTTCCCCTCCCACACCGCCTGATCCAATATAACCCGGTGAATCTGGCATGCATATTGGAGGCACCGCTCGAGATTGGCTCGGCCTCGCTTGCAATATCACAGGAATGAGATGGGAACAGCATCGATTTCTTTGCTCTTACACTTCGCTGCACCTGACTTTCCGGAAGAGAATGAAACTGTTTTGAAGACGCTGGCGCGAAATAGGATATTAACTCTTCCGCAGAGGCGCTCGCATTCTATCACCGCTAGTGATGCAACGAACTGCTTTTACGCCTTTTGTCCCAAGTGCTCCATATTCCAACAGACTTGTGCACACAGAAGAGAAAGTAAGTTTCGGGAATTATATTCCATAAAGACAATAGTAATTTCACACACGTCTTTTTTTCTTTTCATTCAGTCTGTTACATATCCTATATTTTTTTCCAAATTAATTATTTTTAGAAAATATATACAAACGATTAACGCCGATACAGCTGTCTAAATAAAAAAAGTTTTTGAGATGAAACAAAATTGGATACTTATGTCATCTCAATTTCTTTCGCTTTATTTAGTTAAGATTTTACCACATAATTTGTAAGCAAGAAATATTTATGATGTATAATCGGAAATGAAAAAAGTATACGTGTTACGCAGGAGTTAAAATCTTAAAAATTATAATATAAATGGAACGAAAAATGGGAATAAATTATCCTGAATTTTCACAAAACTTCTTTGTGTTAGAATATTTTATTTTTATAAGAAATATACAGTTGTATTTAATATTAGAAAGAGAGACAAAATAATAATAAAATTTAATTGGTGGAGAGTTATGGGTTATTTTACTTTGTCACAAGTTATTACAAACAAAAACGGACAATATGTGTACAGTTTCCCAAGCGAGAAAGAAAGGAACTGCCAAAAGAAAATACAGAAATATAAGCTCAATTTACTACTCCAACAACCGAGGTGCTACAAACTGCCACAGAGGACACACACCTGTGGAGGCACATAACCGCCTCCTCCGCCCACGGCACTATTCTGAGCGCGCCCCGCGCTATAAACGTATAACGAAGCACTTAGTGAATGAAGTGTTCGAAGCACAACGACGTACTTCCACGGAATGTTTATCTTGTTACCTCGCGTTCCCCGACGCCCCCTTCCCTTCGCCGTTTCGGAGCCGTTCCTGTGTGTCCCCGCCCTTTCCCTTTATATCCTGGCTTCGCGGGGCGATGAAGCAGTTGCCAGAACATCCGCCGCGCTCTCCCAAGGAGGCGCAGGTCTCTACAGGAGTGCAGTGAGGTGGTTGTCATTCTGTTAGAAACATGAAGACGTGTGACAAACGTTTATCACCTTCTCTCCACCCGATCCGTCTTCTTGTGTTTAAGGATGCCGCGTCGATTACCAGTATGTCTTCGACGGGTATAAAAGCAAGTGTTAACACCTTCTGCATCCCTGTTTTATCTGACAGTTTTCCGAGACATTATATTGCTCCTCTAGTCCTTCCGTCAGTATCTTTGTGCACCAAGCTTTTGACAAATGGAAGAAACATTACTACCAAAATCCAAAATCGAAAAAAAAAAATGTTCCGAATGTTACTCAAAAAAATGCATTCAGAAAAATGGAGTCGGAAAGCGTTCAATTAAAAAAAATAATTTTAAGAATGTTGCTTTCGAAAACAATTCTGAAAAAATGAGCGGTAACGTGTCGTGACGTCTCTTAAAATCGAGATGAAGGCCTGCATTTACACCGGATGGCTTTTGTCCAAAGCGTTCGCGATTGCACGGGGGGGGGGGTAAATACCCATTCATAGTTTTCCCTCCCCGTAAATGAAATGTTACTTTTCAAATCAGTTTTGTGATGTTGAAGTTGCAGGGCCCGCCTTACTTCGAGGGGTGTCGAGGTAGGCTTCCCCGCCGAACACCGATGCGCGCCGCGCGCAGCCCGTCTCCGCAGGAGTCGCCTCCGATCGGCAGTTGACTTCAACGTAGAGCGAGAGGAAATAGCCGTATGCACGCTGCTGTCGCCAGTGTTCAAGAAAAAGATTTGGGCGTGCGTAGCACTCCCGCGAAGGAAGTAGCCTGAGCACATGTAGAGGAGACACATCTGAGAACTTTTCGTTTTAAAGTCTTTAACAGAACGAACTAATGTTCTTTTATTTTCAATTCAACTTCCCATCTTTCTTACAGAGAACCGCGCAACAAAGCGTAATAAAATTCAGTTGACAGTTCCGTGTATATTGTCCTTCCTCAAAATTCTTTTTAAATTATTTATTACACGTAAACCTTTGCTGTTAGGTTCGCGACAAAGATGGTAAACATTCATTGACATGAGAATAAAGAAGTATTTTAAAACGATGAAAACAAATTAACGTCTAGCGAATACAATGCCACCATCCAAAAGATGAAAATAATTCTTAGCCAAGGTAATTTTTGTGTTCATTTAAAAAATATTGTCATGACCATAGCATTGAATCAATCAAATATTGAAACATCATCCGTCTTTTAGCTTTCATTATTCTCCCCCAATCTCTTTAAAATATACATTTCGAAAACAATTATAGGCGCAAGCTTTAGTGGTATAGGCAAAGTTGATAAAGGTACCTTCAGTGCGACACCCTTGAGGTTACAGTAACGTAGACCTAGGTAACAGTCACACCGGCAGCGAGACCGCAACTCAAGCTTCGAGCTTTGTGAGACCCTTTGCTCGACTTGGATCTTCACCACAAGGAAATCTGTCGAAGACGGCAACTTCACCAGAGAGAATTCTAGTCTGAGGCTCTGACTGGTTGTTTCCGTGCTTGTCAATTAAAAATTTCAGGCGGTTACCCGAGCAAAACCTTAAAACAACTTGCCACGGACCGCGCGCGGTATTTCCTCTCCCAATCGTTTGTCTCCCCCCATCCTCAGAACCAAACGATGGGATGATCTTGCAAAGTTATGTTTAAGGAACGAAATTTATTGTGTTAAAAAAGAAAATTATTTGTTTATTAATATATTGATTCGGGATTGATGTATACATACGACTTTTTACCAAAAGACACAAGGATAAATTTAAAATATGTAAAATTAAAATTTATCAGCGTTTGAAATTACTCCGTATAAGCATTTTCAAATTTCAGAACACAAAACGACACCAATCACGTTTGGAAACGGGTTCAGAGCGGGTGGAACAAAGATCTACCTCCGCACACGTAGTTGCACACTACTCTTCGCCACACAATAAGCGTTTTTTTCTAAACATAAAATAGTACAATATTTATGAGAAAGCGGTGAGCAAATGAACGGCCGTGCCAGGTAGCCAGTGTGTGTGTGTGTGGGGGGGGGGGGTAAAGAGAATATGCACCCGCCCACTCCTATTTTCAATAACGAGATAAAACAATGGTTTGTAAAAGCGTTTGTTCAATTTGGATCGAGTTACGCATGGGCGCAGAAGCAAGCACGTGGTTGAGATTACTTCTCCTTCGCAAACATCCGCTCGTCCTTGACGCCGAGTCCACGGTTTTAAACAAGCAGGGCTGGTGGTGGTAATTTTCACATCAATTCTAGACGCTGAGTAGTATTACATTTGAAATAAAGATGATTCCAGTGACATCTATATGAAATGTTCCGTTACTACGTATAAATATATTAAAATGTAACGAGATGTGTAGGTAAATTAAGTTAAAAAAACAAAAAATACCGAAATATGGCAAATGATTTTTTTAAAATTCAGAATATTTTATAAACTAAAAAAATGATTGCAGGTATCTTTTTCCGGTAAAAATATGTATTTACATGAAAATCCATTCACTACCCAAGTTGCTCATACCCCAAATATCCCCTCGCGATCTGGTTTGGGACTTCCATCCCACATTTTAAGCCCTAATGGATAATTAGAAACTCTCGCCCGGGTGTCTCGTTTCTCGGCGTTCCATCGCTCGTGGCGAGATGGATGCAGCGAGACAGGCTGAAGGTGCCATGCCCTCCGGGTGCAACGACTCGGGTTGGCCACTGCTGGTCGGGGGCGGTGTCCGTTCTCGTGAGTTCTGGAAAAGGGACTTGCGAGTGGCATTTTATGGCTCTGGTTCCAACACTGACAGCTGGTAAGGTTCGAGCTGTCGAAGCGCCACCCACGTAATAGCCTACATCGCGTTCCGGCGTATCAGGATACGCGCCCACCGATGTACATGTACACCCGCGGAGAATAAGGATAAGGCAAAGCGCTTCGAAAGACCCCTTGGTAAAGACACAAGTACAACAGGATTCCGCATTGATCTCTAAAACCTTGAATAAACGTCAGGAATTTTGGATAGCGCAAAATGTTTCGACGCTGTGTCTCGTGAGGGGACAACCAATCACGAAGGCCTCGTTGCTACTGAAACTCAAAGTGGCACGAAGGGTTCACAGGGCATTTTAAATCCGGATTTGAATGAATGAACAGTGGTGTCGGACGTCACCCGCACAGAAACGTCAATTTCTCTGAAGCAGAATCGCGAAGTCACAAAAACCTCGCGCCTAAAAGCGGCACATCGCTCGAGGGGAAACAGGCAACAAAATCAAGTTCAGCTTCTCGTGAACGGAGCACGCGTTTATATCTCCCCACCCGCCTTACGACCTCCGGAACGAGTTTTATAGAGAAAGAAATGCGGGACGTCCGCAACACGCCAACTTCCTTTATTGATCCATCATTCACCGGCTGCGGACAGCGGTGGTTCCAATGAAATCTGAACTCTGCGAGGCACCAAAAAAAAGGCAGGAAAACGACAGTTGCGCACTTCGAACGTTATCGTTTCTTCCCCTGCCTCCACCCACGCGCCGCCGCCGTCGTCCTCAGAAGGGCGGTGTGCACTATGGCCAAAAGTGTTCTTTCAACGAAACGAAATTGACAAAGAAAGCTTCGCAGCCGCGACGAAAGCGGATTTTCGATTCCGGTTCTGGGTCAATGTGGACTGCTATCTATACTTCGATTCAATTGCAGTGGCACTTAGCGTAAGCCAACTGTTACGGTGTCATCCAGCTGGAAGCTTCGCCGTCACTAGTGACGTCACTGTGGAGAGGTTCAAGCTCCCGATTGGATAACAACGTAACAATAGACTTACGTCAAGTGCTTTAAGTCGACATACAGATGAGGATACTCTGATCGGTCCCATCAGTGTTTTCCACAGATCATTTCCCGCAGATAATATGGCGGAGCAATGCCTTCACTCGCAGGCGATCTTTTGTTTCCCATTATCTTAACATAGAACTTTACAGTAGTGGTTCATCGAATGGTGGGAGGTAAAAATGAGAGAGGGCGAGAAAGGGAGAGAGATGGGGAGAGGGAGAGGGAGAGAGAGGTGAGAGACTTTGACAGAGGAAAGGAGAGGGGGAGAGGAAAGCCGATAGACACTCGCACAAACACGTAGAGCGAAATCGCCTACTTTCGACGCAGCGACAGCGCCGTCGCCGGGCTGGCGTCCGTAGAAGCACCTGTCAACGCCCACCTCCATTCGTTATATGAGGCCTGCGGATGGGATGACGTCACCGCGCCACCATTTTTTGTTATTTCCGCTCATTTATCAGAGAGAGAGAGAGGCAGAATTCAATCAATTCTGTACTAGACTTCATTATCCCGGATTACAAAAGGCAATTTGATGAAAAGCTGTGACGGTGGAAATGAAGAACGCAAAAAGTTACTAAAGTTCTTTATCTACGTCCATAAAGACTGAAATAATATGCGGTCGGTTTAAGTAAAACGTTTTCAGTTAACCAAAAAAGAAAGCTACCAAGTAATTTAATGATTCCATGAAAGGGACAAAAAAAAAATCTTTACCTTCACCTGAACATAGCGTCAAGCGCTGTGATGGGCTTCAATATCAAGTTAAAATGATTTCACTTCAACTAGCTTTTCTAGTAAATACTCAACGCTCCTTCGGAATTTGCATAAAAAAACGACAATATGTTTCACGATTGCGTACGTCAAATGCAACACAAGTCTCCTTCAATTTTCATATCGTACGTACTACCTTCAAATTGAATTTTCAACAAGATAAACCTGGACCCTAAACGTGGAAGCTCCAATACCATAGGTTTGCTGCTTGTGCAATAAAAAAATCTGTGAAAAAGTGAATGCTGACCTTTTTGAGGCGGCTTATTGCGCGCATCACAAAACGCCAACGTTTAGGTTAACATCATTCATTTCCTGTCAATTTACCTCGTCAGTAGGGTCAAAGATAGAGAGCATAGGCAATGAAAAGCTCTGCAGGCGTCTCTCTATATGAAGCACCGATGCAGAACTAAGCATTATAAATGTCACAACAGGCATCGCACGTCAGCACAACGTTTTAATTCGGCGTTTCATTCAGCAGTCAGAAAGGGCACAGAAAAATTGTTCAAACACACAATTCAATTTCCCACCGATCAAACATGTTTGCTATTAATTCAAAATGAAAATAAGCATCGACGACATGCTTATACAACAACGCCTACATCCCCTTTTTTTTATTTGATGTTCCACATTCCGTGCGGGAGGGCTCTTTTACACCTTTATTGTGAAAATACGTGTGGACGCTGCGTAGAACTCATAAAAAATTATAATTATTCCTGTAGGTGAATATAAAATGCAATTCGCTTTGGAATGTAAAGAGAGAACTGACAGCAATTAATTGAAAATTAAATTACATATTCCAAAATACTCTTTGAGGCAGAGAGAAGAAGAGACATTACAAGATCGATGTCGCAACGTAGTACTATTGATGTTGATATTACACTCTGGCATGGATCAAACACATTTCACTTTCGGACTTTGCACGAATTGAAATTGATTTTTAAGGACACGGCATTGCGAATTAGCTTTGCGTGTCTCATCAATTCTGATCTTGTTTACTAATACTTGCTTCTTTCGATAAATAAAGTCAAAATAACAAGACATGTGCTTCGCTGTTGTGCAATCAACAAGTGAGCGAGTGCGAATAAAGATCATTCATTTTCAAGAAGCATTACGCACCCTAGGGTCTTCTTAGTTAATTGGGCTCCCCGATCAGCCTGGCACGCAGAGTGACCGAGGGACGAGGATTATTACACGTTGCGCTCGGCACCTCGTTGGGAATGACGCACGCGACCCGGCATAAAAAATGAAATCTCGTGAATGAGGCGCATACGAGAATCTCATTAGCGTAGTCTTTCACGAGTCCCCGCAGGTGCACAGGGTTAATGGCACGAGGGAGGCGTATTTCGTTTTCTCGAGCACGTCAGCTACTTTGGTCATTAGTCCCGTGAGTGAAAGGCATGCTTCAGCCTGGGAGGTGGCGGTGTTCCTCCCCCGCTGGAACGGGACATTCGGCACCGACATACTCGGCGGCTTGCAGATTTCTCCCCTCGAGGTATTTCTTCCAACTGGAGCATCGACCAAGCCGGAATATGTTCTAAGCTCCTGGCTGATATCCCCATGTGTAGTGCATGAAAGTGCGCAAGGATTGCAGCCAGAGGATGTGCTACACGTGACCTCGCGCCAACTTCCCACCTGTAACTGACAACAGCCTTGTCTCTTTCGTTCCGTATTGTAATCAGTTCAAGAAAGTCACTTGATCTTTCAGCATATGTAATTTCATTCACTACCAACCACTCCTCGGTGCCTTCCAACTTTTTTTGTCAGGCAATGTATATTAGCAATATCCACTTCGCGCAGAAATTGAAAGAAAACTATTCTGCCTCCGGTCATGTGAGAGGAGTCTATGGATGAGTAAGATACCCAGAAACTCCAAAAAACAATGTAAGTTTGGATTTTGACTGACAAAGGAAATAGTACTGTTAATCAAGCAATAGATATCTGACATCGTATTTATTTTTTACAGTGTAGTTTTTTGTGTTGCTTTCAAATCTGAAAACCGTTTTGCTCTATCACGCCAGGTTTTTAAGATATCGACAAAAATTAATTTTCATGGAACACCGTTTATCAATTTTGTATCCCCATGTTTTTTGTATTTTTTTCACGCAAGGCAACACACTTTTTCGTCTGTGAAAACATCTATATTTAAGGTAATATTTTAAAGCATTTTCGATATCGCATTGCTGTGTAATGAGAGATGAGTATTTGTTACTGTTCTGACGTTCAAGATCTCTTGGCAAGCCAGAGGGTGGGACAACACACTGAAGAGAGGTGATTGTTCGACGCAACTAAAACAAGTTTGCAAGCAGTGTTGTTGCAAAATGGAAACAAATAAGCAATTAACACTGGTTAAATATTCTACCCACATGAAAAGATATATGATACTATCTCCCTACTTCTCGAAAAAAATATGTTTTCATGGTATAAATACTGTATCTATGGTGATTTAAAAATTAATACCATTTTCATGGGAACATATGACAAGGTACATCATGTAATGCTGTTTTGTGTGCAAGTGGGACAGTAGAGATAGAAAGCACCACTATATAAAGAAAAATTGGCCTATTAAAACTAGAGCGCACACAGGAAATAAAAGTCCTTTATGTGCCGTTTATTGACCCTGACAATGTAATCATGTCACTGCTTCACATGAAGCTGGGACTTACGAAAATTTTTGTGAAGGCACTAGACAACGACTCGGATGTTCTTCGGTACCTCTTCTCCATGTTTTTAAAGTTGAGTTATGCGTAAGTGAAACGAGGCGGGTTCACAGGTCCACAATTAAAGAAGGTAACCATTAAGGAAAGTAACTGGCAGCCATTTCCAAGACTAGTAGTATACTACTACACAGACGAATAGTCAGGGCCGGATTTACCTACAAGCAAAACAAGCAGTTTCTTGGGGGCCCCCATTCTCCAGGAGCCCCGCGTTTCGGAAACATACGTATTAAATACATGAATAATGTATTTAATGTAAAATGTAACACAAGTAAAATTTTTTATAAAAAATTATCAGTTTTCATTTGTATCTGTACAGAAAGTACTTGTACTATAATACATTTTTTATTTAATAAAGATGGAGCTATTCGGGGGGGGGGGGCAACACAATTTTGTGCTTGGGGCCCCGCACTACTTAAATCCGGCCCTGCGAATAGTAGTCAATTTCCTTGGAAATTATAAATCTACCTGCGTTGTGAAGAAGTGGATTAGTGCCTACAAAAAGCTGGGTGTCAAAATGTCCCTCAAAATTCATTTCCTCGACTCATATCTTGACTTTTTCCCCAAAAACCTAAGTTTGGTCAGTGACGAACATCGTTTTCACTATGATATCTCGGTGCTGGAGTAACGTAACAGGGCCAATTGAGTGCAGCAATGTTGGCTGACTACCTGGACTCTTCATCGTGACATGCCAAATGCTCAGTACAAACGTAAATCTACAGCCAAGAAATTCAAATCGAATACGTAATACGTAATATGTAAGTATATTCAGTATGTGTGTATTATATGTTGAGATCTATATTACTATATAGTATGCGTATCATGTAATTCAATCTCACTATATTCTCATCAAATTCCATGTTCATTAGTACCCCATTTAACAAAAATTGTTTTAGCGAAATATAAATGGTTGAAGAAGTATATCTAAAAAATGGTGGGTGCTACAAACAAATGGTTTGCATATTTTGAATCAGCACGTTTTACTTATTTTACAAGTGTTAGATAACAAGGTATCCACTTATTTTTAAATTTGTTTTTAAGTGTAATTATTCCGTCCATTCTCATTCTGCATGTACCAACTGAATTCTCCTAGTTCGTCACTGCCTTTGACACAGTTGACGTCATGCGAGTCCAATGAAGAATCTGACAGGCATAAGATATTTACTATTCACGAGGGATATTATGGAACATGATTTTTAAAATTCTTGGTATGTAAAGACCTACTGTACTGTGCATATACTCTTGCCATATTCGCTCGTGTTTTTGTGCGTGCTAAGTAAAAACTCTTCTTTTGCATTTAATATTATTTAAGAACTTTAATACTTGTATTGGACATAGAATAAAACTTTAATGATTTACCAATAATTTTGATAAAATTAACATTAAGCAATGCATAAAGCATTATCATAATTGATAAACATGTTTTACGCTGAATTCGTTTTACAAGAATTCGTAAGTAAGTTGGCTCAACTTCATTTTGCTTTCGATCTCGAGTTTTTGCTGGCTTATCAGTAATGCCGATGTATAGATTATGATCCGCAGATTCAGATGATACACTAAATGGCCGGAGAAACAAGAACGCCTCGACCATACTCTGAGCGAACTGGCGTTGTTCTCGCGGAATTCCACTTGGAGGGACCAGAATTTGATCTTCGGTTTCCCGTGGTGAAATTTAAGTTGGTAGTTTCTACCCTATGAATAGCCCCGCACATTCAGTTGAACGCAGGTTGCGAACCGTCAGCAGTTGCTATCGTTCACTGTATGATTCTCTTTTTCTTTATTTCCGACGCCACTGAAAAGCTTCGCAGGAATGTATACACTAGAGACGTGAGTGAGATCTGGCGAAACCGCTACAAGTTCCAAGTTCACCGGGAGTCCAACCGAATCCGAATCCCGTATTTAGAGTGGAAAAGCCAGAGCACTCTCCACCACCCACGACCTGCCCAGCAATCTCCAGTTCGGTACGGAGCAGCTGCCGACGCCAACAGCCGGCGTCACCTGAGCGCGAGATATCCGCGAGAAGACATTTTGACTCAAGGCCCTAGCAGAGCTTCGCCCGGCGGCAAGCGTCCGGCGGCGTGCGAAGGAGGGGGCGGAGGGCGGGGGCGGG
>BOPP01000108.1:290499-314790 GCA_017312745.1 Gryllus bimaculatus
CGGGGGCGGGGCCGGGGGCGGGGGCGCGGGCGAGGACGGCGCGTGAGAGGTCAGCGGCTGCGACCCTCGGCCGCCCTTTAAGCACCGCCCCCTCGGGGCACGCGCTCCGCCGCTGCCGCCGCCTGCTCCTCGTCCTCCTCCTCCTCGATCGAAAAGGGCAAGTTAACGCGTGGAGGATTATTGAATCCGGGCTGACTGGGAGGGAGTGGAGGAGGGGGCGGGTGCCCCGCGGGAAGCCCCTCAACCGCCGTCTTTTCGCTGCCGCCGTCGAGAGCCGGCCCAAGTCGAGGACGCGGACGATGATGAAGCCAGCACGGATAGAAGTCTGATATTTGGAGAGAGCGGAGCTCCTGGACTCATCGAGGGCGAGGGCCAAGGCGATTCGGCGCTTGGAGAGAGCAAAAGTTGCGGATGGGGAGGGTTCTTGATGCCTTCGTTCTTCTCCGTTTCACGTAGTATTATCAATCAGAAAGATAATACACGACGGAAAATTATTAGCCTACTAGCTTAGCGTCTCCGGTCCGGTGGGTACTTTCAAGTTGTTGTTTTTTGTTATTTGGGCTATGCAAGTTAATAATAAAAATAAATTTTTAAATCAATATAGATGCCTGGGTCGTCTACCCTAGGTCACAGTGAATTACACAAAAATAGTATCGACAGAATAGTATTGATACTATACCATAGTCACATAGTATCGAAAAAAAACAACAACAACAAATTCCTCGGCCTAAATGTATTTAACTAGCAACAATCTCAAAAAGCGTTACGTAAGGATTCCCGTTACGTCGGAAAGGCAGTATAATAATTCACGGAATTTCACCCATGTAGATGAAATTACCCCCCCCCCTCCCACCACTGAAAAAAATTCAGAAAATTCTACTCCTTAAACACGCGTTTACATACCGCACAAAAACAACGCTTATTTGATGATTCTCTTAAAATGTTCTCGTCGAATCCGGGGAAAATCGCCAGTTCCCCACCAACAGAGTGAGACACGTGGAATGACATTTCTGATGCAGAAAATAGTTCAAAGTACACTATTTCAATAGTCGACTGAGAAAAAGTATACAGAGTTTTGTTTCCATATTCCTCAACATATGTTCGTTTGTAATCATCCCTCTCACGTCCTACACACACTAACTGTAAATATTGCTTTCTGCAGTTGTGGAATCTGGTAGCTACTATAAGGTAGCGGGGTCAGTGACAAAGGAAGGGATCGTGTAAATATGAAGACAGGTTATGTTAAATTTTGATTTTGTATGAATTACGTACAGTTGTCACAATCCCCAAAAAACAGAAAAAAACTCAATTTTGGCTAGAAATCAACGCCAGAACCATGTGTAGTGGAGACAAGCGAACCTGATGTGGACTCTGCGTAAACAATTATGTACGTTTCATTTCAAAACAGACTTTCATTGAATATAGGTTTAATTAATGTTAACGAGCTGGTTACGTTTTATAATACATTAGTGTTCTGAATTGTGGCTTATTAAATTTTTGATATTCGATGGAACAGCAACCCCAATTTTGGGAGGGCATCAACCGGCAGTAGTTGTAGGATTTTTGTAAAAAAGGAACTGCGCGTAATAAGGCCTTAACAATGCCTTCTAAATTGAAGATTCGACAAAGCTTCGGATTGCCTGACCACAACCACTCGCACCAGTTTCTCCGATTCCTTCTAGAAGATTATGGAGTAAATCCACTATTTTTCTGGCAACAGTTGTTCAGACTTTACCACTACACACAAAACATGACAAACATCCAAAGATTGCTGATGTTTAATCGTTATGGTCGACAGATCCAAAAGAGCTTTTTTGACATTGATACCCTCTATGGATGGATATGATTCTCCGCCAAGCACTGAATATTCAATAGAAAATCATCTACTAGCTTTGATGAGACGATTAACAAAAGGGAAGGGCAGAAGGAGAGACGTACGACATAGGCATCAATTCATGAGGGATCGAGCTGGAATTTTTTTTTCAATCAAAAGCTCAGCCTTCTAAACAAAAAAGGACCAAACATACAACTGATGTTGCCCAACAAGCCCAAGAACAAACAGCAAACCAGAATACACAGACATACAGAATCTGAAAGATGATACTGCAATCATTTTGGAAGACGCAGGAACATATAATCCTGCATAGTTTTATCATAAAAAGCGTCTTGTCATCTATGCTGCTCACAATTACGAGTCCCAATGGCGATCAGTAATTTGCTTCAACCATTTCGTTTTTATTTTTATTTTTTTGTACTCTTCTCTTCACTGATTCCATTATTTTTTTAATATGATGTAATGTCAATTTTGTAAAAAACGTAATTTATAATTGGAAATTTGGATTTAATTCACATACGGAAAACAAGTAGTATTATTAGAATCAGTTTATCCATTTTTTCACAGCAATTATTCAAATTCAGCAGAATGTTTCTATGAAACATAAAAATCGCTATTTGCTAAAAATGGAACAAGGTTGGGAATATCACGTTCACAATCCTCTGACATCGATAAACTTACGTAATTTTTTGTATTATTTGGAACAGAAAAACTATTTTCATGGAAAATCAAAATAATTTTAAAGAAAGTTCTTCAACATGCGAACGATCGACACAAAATAGTTTTGATTTGATTCAACCACAGCAACTAAAACCCGTCCCTCACCTTATCACGACCACTTGAGGAACATTCATTTTGAAGAAGCTGAGAAGAAAAAAAGGCGTAAGCAGCAATCATATCAGGAATGGAATTATGAAGCTCTTAAGAATTGGCGACATTAGAATGCTATCAACTTTGTAGAAGAGGACATGGAAGAAAAAAAATGGCGTAAGAAAACGTACGGAAGGGGAAAGATGGCGGAGACTACACAAAGAAGTATACACTTGGTTCAGTCGATGGCAACACGTAGATTAGCAGCAAACGCGGTAGCTTGCCATTGCCGAGTTGCGAGTTTCGAATTCCAGCCTATTGGCATTTGTCAAGCTCAAGATGCATTTATGGGAGGTATTCTTAAAATACCCCCATAAATTTCTCCTCCACCTCATTTTCATTATTTACTCAGCTTCCACTAACATGTGTATACCGGTCGTTTATTACAGAAAACAAACAGTCCTCCCGGAGCTTAAGGAAACAACAGGGCCCGCGTGGGGGCGTGACGTGCAAGGGAGCGACGGGTCCGTTGGCACTGGCGTCTGGGGGATGGCGTGCGCGGGCGCGAGAAGCTCAGTCGATAGCGTGAGTGCGGGCACGCCTACCGGCGCGACGCGCGTCATCCAAAGTGAGTGGGTGGACGATCAGGTGAGAAAATGACGAGAGAGGCGCAGCTAGCGGCAGGACTACGAGGAAACTTTGCTAAAGGACAAGGAAGGGAGACGTGGAATATGGAGTATTAAAAATACGCCATAGCGAGAGGGCCATGGGAGTACGTGGAAAGGGAACTGATGAATGCCTGGAGAGTCATTCAGCATGGGCAGCGGGAACAATGAATATTGTAGAAATTAAGAATGCTCGAGACAAGAACACCAGGTAAATCGAAGACATAGATTAATGAAACATCCAAGAGTGACGACAACGAATGAGTCTAGGCGGTGGAGGAAGCAAGAGCGAGCGCCAAAACAAAGCGAGGGCCAGGGGACGTGCAAAGGCGTGAGTAGACGCGAAGACGACAGATGGGGAGAGCTAGTGAAGAAAAGGTGAAGGCTAGCTCCGAGGTGGAGGAAAGAGCGAAGCGGTCAGCAGCGCCGAGCAGGATGGCGAGGGTAGGCGCAAGGCCACATTCGATTGATTATTAGTGATTCCGGGTCTTAGTGATAAGGAAATTAGTTCCGTATGTGTAGTGCATGCTTCATCGTGGGAGATGGCAGTGACCTTCCCCAGCTAAAAGGCGAGATGCGGCGTAGACCAACACGTGGGGTTACGGAGTTTTCCCCAGCCACGTACCTCCCACCAGCGGGGCACATTACCGGCCGGGACAACTTTACGTTCCCTTAGTAAAGTAGTGTAGTGCTTGTAAATGTTAGTAAAGGTTGAGGAAAGGGCAAGGAAGAGGAAGGAAACATCGCGCGCGGTCTGTGACCCGGGTTCAGCTCCGGAATTCGTCAAATGTTGATCGGAGAAACCGAGCAGAGCAGCCGGGCGCTAGAATTCTCCTCCTGACAGCGGCCGAACTCGACCTATGTAGATGGGTCGAAATTCCTGCCACAGCCGTCGGGATTGGAACCCTAGGACATCCCGATCAGAGGCACTGCAGTGATCTTAATTGGTGCCCTGAGCCACCTAAGCCGGTGGCACGTTCGAGGGCGAGGGCAATGCCAAAGACACGCGCGTGGCGCGAGGCGCGAGGGCGAGGGCGACGAGGGACGCCCAACAGGTCGACGGCAGAAGCTGCGCGACGGCACTTCGTTTCCAAAGTCGTTTCCTTTCGGAAAATGAGGAAGAGCGGCTGCGGAAACCTCAAGCATGGCTACATCAGGAAGGCAGGGGAGGGGTAGTCGACACGAACTCAGCGTTCGCTATGGTGGTGAACTAACGTACACGTTTTACTAACGTTGAACATGCTACGATCCCCTTAAATGTCATGCCTTCCTCACGACAACACGAACATACATAAGTTGCATAAATACGCTATCATTAGATTTATTGCCCCCAAAGCATCTCTACTTTCTCATTTTTACTTACATGTCATTTCTAGAGCTTTCGACGCAGCATGTAACACACCTACATTAAGTTGACTGATAGAAATAACATTGCAGGGAGCAGAAAATGACCTAAAGCCAACGTGGGTGATTGGCTTTGATTTTTTTCTTTCACCAAATTGACAATGCTGTTTGCTCTTGACAAAGAGATCAGGCCTTTATGGCTCCCTCATCCCACGCCCAAACTCCAAAGATCATAATGAAATCTTTATAAAAGAAAACAATTCCCCGGCGGAGTGAATCCGAAGGGAATCTGGCGAAAGGGCACATTTATTCTCGCGTTCCACAGCGCCGCCTCCGACAAACGCTCGCCGCATTCCGCCGCCGAACGAAACGAGGTTCCAGCCGCCGCCGCCGCCGCCGCCGCTTCCTCCGGCGCAGGGCTTCCTCCTCCACCACCGCTTCAGCAGTCTCCGTCAGCAGCGCCACCGACATCGCTCCACCGCTACGACTCCACTAGCCGCCTCCCCCTCCATTTCCAGCGCCCTCACCACTCACAACATGCCGACCACCAGCACCCCGGCACAGCCATTGCCATCGGCGCCTCCACCAACGCCATCACCGTCACTACCACCGCGTGCCAGCCGTTCGCGGGGAAGCGAGATATTAAAAATCCGTTGAGCGGCGCGGCGCGGAGCAGGCCGGGGCCGCCCGAGCGCGCCGACGCGGCCGCTGGCGCTGGCTTGTGGGGAGTGCTTCTGCGAAGGCAGCTCGTTATGCTAATTGCACGCTGGGCGCCGCGCCGCCCGCACGCGCTGCCGCGTGAGGCGCTGGGGGCACGCAGCCCGCGCGGAGGACGCCGCCCTGCTCCCACCCACTCCACCCCCACCCCCGCACTTTCGGAGGCAGGGGCGGCCAACGGCGGGCGCTCGTTGCAGGTGATAACATCTTCACCTAAAGCTTCTCCTTTTAGATGGTTCTCTCCTACCCGCGGAAATAAGACCACAAACTACAAAATTAATAGATACCTATGATATGTTTTAAAAGTACTTGTTAATGGTATAAAGGGAACTTCCAATTTTCAAACGCGTGTTTAAGAGATTTGTGAATTACGACGTGATTACCGATAATAAGTAGTTTTACTCGCGTGCTACTATCCAATTCAAGTATATCCCCACCTACGGACCTCACGAGCAAGATTCTGGCGCCCAATTTCGTGATTCCCCGGGATCTACACCGAGGCCGCGCCCTCTCAAGGGAGGCAAGCGGTCTCACCATTGGACAAGGGCTTCCCATTCATGGCCGGCCACCACACCTTCCCGAAGCTCCTCTTCACCTTTAGGCCACAAGGTGTGTGAAGGTGTGCATTAGAATTTGAGACAATAAACAATTATCTCAAGGTTGGCGTGAAGGATAGCAACGACGGCACATTCAATTCAGTTACACAATCTCAACAAAATCCAACCCGCAAACCAACAGCAAAAACAAACAAACACCGCAAGAAATCAACTTGCCCACTGTTGTCGTAGTCCTGATTCCCGGCCGCGCGACGTGACGCCAGCAAAAACACGTCGGGTCATTCCCTCCGCCGCCGGAGAAGGTTGAATGAAGTTGTTAGGCAGCGGAGTGAGTACGCACGGCCGGCGCAGAATCATCCTCCAAAATAAAGGCAATTCAAATTCCTCCGCCCCCGGCGCCCGGCGCCGTCGCACTCTAATCACTGCGTTTCTCCGCAGCAGGGGGGCGTGGCACAGGCGAGCTCGCCTCGCAGCAGCGACGCACCGCGCCGCGCCGCCCCGCCCCGCCTGGCTATTTACCCCGTTTCTCCCCGACCCGCGGTCCCGCCCTCGCGCTTCTCGTGCTCCTCGACCGGCATCTTTTACGGCGGCGACGGCGGCGCAGTGGAGCAGGCTGGCGAACGAATGGCCAAAAGTAAAACAAAATCAACTTAAATACAGTTATCTGTGTTCAAAAAAGAAATTAAAAAAAATATTTGTCAAATCCAAAGCATCCCCACCTATCACGTACCCTTTTACGTCGATTTCCTCAGAATAAATAATAACATGGTTAATTTTTCGCTTAGAGCTTCAATTTGATTCTTCCAGGAAATATATGCGCTAGTTATTAAAGTTTACTTTTCACTTAAACATCGTATTATTATTATTATTATTATTATTATTATTATTATTATTATTATTATTATCAAAATCATCAATAATTCAGAGAACTAATAAAATAATAAAACTTATTTTGAATTTATTTATGAGAACGTAAACCTTAGCTCTTCGGCAGCCAACTTAACAATGAAAACGGTTAGTATTAGGTACACAGTAAATTCAGTAGAACCTCGTTAACCTGGACCAACTGCGGCCGGGGCTCTCCGAGATAACAGCTCATAGAGAGAATAAGGGAAAAACGATAAAAAAAAAAGACCATGGGTATACCAAACATATTGTTAGTGACTCCTCAGAACAACGCCAGGGCCACTTCCTTGCCACCCACTTCCCCCCTGGGGGGGGGGGCGGTGGAGGGGTGGAGAGAGGAAGAAGTGTTGGCAGGTGGGGTGAGGGCAATGGAAAGCCAATTCGAGTAATATACCTTCTTAGAGTAGCGATTTATCGTCTATAAAACAAATCTTCATTTACTACGCAAAATAACTTTTTTTCTTCAAAACTTGTCAGTGTTATCAGGAGCCCAAGTATTCAATTAAAATATAGCATTTTTGCATTTAAAAAAATCCAAATTATCCTTTCTTATAAATGTAAAGACTACTAAAATAGAACGTTCCTCGTATAAAATCCTTTGACGACAGAGAATATTAAATATTCTCCAGACTTCAAAATTCCCAATACGGTATTGTATTTACACCCTTTATGGATATGAAAGATGGAGACAGAAAATATGAGTACAGTAAAAGAGTTCTAATTTCGAAATATAATTTACACAAAATGGCATTAAAGGCCTCTAGGACTTCGGCTACAATTCCGAAAAGAAAGAATATCTGTTTTAGCGTTTGATAAAACGATACGGACTGTGGATCCAATCATATCGTGTCGAAATAGTAGAATATTCTAACGACCACATTTTGAGTTTATTCATTCAAAATTGTTATGCAACGAACCTCGGACACGTCAACTATTTTTTACTTCACAGAACTTTGCCTGCATTGCGGTTAAAAGATAAGATTGTTCGCAGTAAATCTTCCACATTTTGTTGGTACTTTTACATTAAATTCTTTGGCAGTAAACTAAGAAACAATTAGAAAAGTTTGTCGCAAATTGAAGCCCATATTTTGGCCAGCTTTTCTATAAACCTACGCTACAGTGCGACGGCGGGGGTGAGAGCGGTGGCGCCACGCTAATCACCCCATTTTAAGCATCTCCACCACACCGTGCCGCTCCTCAGCATCCCCTCGTCTTTCGCCCACGACTCGCCGCTCCCTGCCTCTCATCATCGTCCTCTTTCTTGTACCTGCGCCGAGGCCCCGCCCACACAATTCCCTCCCCTCTCGCTCCGGCCCCTCCAGCACCCCGCCCCTTCCTGCCAGTTGCTTTGCTCTGCGTCTCCCTTCCCCTCAGCTTTCAGCAAAACGTTCCGCGCAGCGCATTCAAGACAGTACGTGTGTCATGAAGGCGGGATAAGATAAAAGGAAAGTTTGAAGCTCAAATAATTACGTAACTTTTTTTATTAAATCAAAAAATCTGTTGATTTACATACATAACTGCTTGAACAACACGATGGAGTAACTAGTTCTAAATATAAATACCATTAAAACTTTGAGTGTACACCCCTGACGGCGACGACGGTTTTTATGCGAGCTTGGCCACCTTTTGGCTCTTTGAGGCAGGCATGCTCGTTATACACGTGGCCTAGGTGATGTTTCGATGTCTCTCTCTCATCTCAGTCAGGTATTAATATAAATTATAATCTATATCTATACTAATATATAAAAACCAAAGTGCGTACAGTTGAAGCGCGATAATGTTTTAATCTTGCGAACCAATACCGATGAAACTTTTGTGTTAGCTTCCATTAAAGTTCTGGAGTACTGTAAGTTATGATTCATAATCATAAACCTGAATATATTTACAAAATAATTCACGCACTACAGACTTAATCTACAATTTTGTAACATAAAATTATAGGCAACTTTCCACACCAATTAAGTTTTTTTATCCATGGACTGTAACTCACATGTTATGTGCTCACATTGTACACGGAAATAAGGAATGACTAATTTCACAACTATCAGAAAATATGAAACCGTTGATTACGTTTGAAAGTGTGTCTCCTTTTTTATACACGTGACCTACTGAGAACATGATGAACATCAAAATGATCATCATGACCATCAGCTCCTCTTTGAAGAATATTTTTTATTTCATTAAAGGTTCATGTTTTCGAATAAGTTCTACACCTTTAATGTTGAATTCAGGTATTTCTTTCTGAACACAATCAATCAATTATTCAATTAAATTTTCAATTCTTAATTTCTTAAAATAATTTTTGATCATTTATTTCAAAATATTGGTGCTTTTTCTTGTGATGGTTGAAACGTGAATATCATAGAAGTTCCAATAATATAAATGACTATGTAACCATTAATACGAGAAAATAAGTTCTAATGTAGAATCATTATTCAATTATCATTTTGTTAAACAAGATCGCACCCAAAAAAGGGTGCACCTCGTCCCTGATTGTTTTGGCTCAGGGCGGGGGGCTTTGACGAACAGCTCAAGCAAACGAACAAATGCAACACGCATGGAATGCTTGGAATAGTTAGCGATTCAACCAATGTTATGTATTAAGGTATTCGATGTTAGCTTAGCAAAAAAAAAGAAGAAAAAAAATCCACATGGTTTGCTCGCGCATTTCTAAGGCGATGGGAAGGGTCCGACCATCAACCAGCGAGATAAATATTTTAAAAAAATTCTGTTCAACCAACGCACATGTCCAAGTTTTACACCAAATACATAGGGATTGTCTTCACTCACTTACCATGGATAACTTCTACTAAAGTATCATATGTTCCATTTATTCATACGCTAAAGCCGCTATCCAAAAAGATGCTCGCGCCGCTGCATGGCTCCTCATCAATGATTGTTTTTTTTTTTTTTTTACTAATCAACTCGTGCCTGCTTCCCGCACAATCGACATCATCCGCCGGCGCTCCATTTGCCCTACCTGCTCTCGCGTACCTTATGGCGCGCGCATTCCGCACAAGTTTTGCTCCCGCTCACCGGCCACCGCCCGAGCCTTTGTTCGTGCTCCCAAATTATTGGCGCAGCAACACGAAAAAGAACATCCCACATCGTAGGGAACGCGCGGAATTCAGACAGACTCATTAAGCTGCGCACGGCGCTGCACCTACGCGCGGACGGGCAGGCGCGTTTAGTATGAACCAGCGACGGAGTTTGCAACAGCGAATTACGTTTATCGTCCATTCAATAATTTCGTCAGCTGTCACCCTGTACAGACATTCCGCACGTGTTTTATTTATTTTCTAAAACATTTCATTTGTGTATCAAAAAACATATTTGACGCTTCGACAAATTTGTCATGCAGAGAGACATACTGAAATTGCAAGCAACCATCGCACTCAACGTCCCCTCGAAATAAGCTACTCTAAATATGGAATTAAATTGAAGGAGATGCCAAACTATTATTCTAATAATTCGAAGCGGATGGAGATGGAAGTCTCTCCACGTCAAAGTCAATGCCTGAAAATCCTTGCATTCAAAACAGCTTCGGACGCGCATACAATTGATATTCGTGTTAGGTTAACTGGAAGTACGCTAATATAAGAAAACTATTTCGAGAGTTTTCCACGAGAACCCAGCTACTAGTTTTTCTCGACTACTTTGTACTTAGGTAGTAAAGATGCTGCGGCCTAAAGAGGCGATTTTTTGACAGAAAAACTAGTAACTGGGTCACTAGTATCGAAAAGGTGGATGATTGGTCTAGTACGTAGTAAATTACTTCCTCTAATTTGTTGGGTATTAAGAATCGAAAAACTAATTTACGGGAAAACGTCCATCTGTGGCCTGTGAACAACGCTTGCGGCTAAACCGCACTTTGGATTTTCACCAAAATTGATATTCCACGATCGACCTGACCGATGTCACGTCCCATTGAATTTGAAACGGACGTATTCACTTTTACAAAAAATCCAAACAATTTTAATTTTTTCTCCGATGGAGCAAGTATGTGAAAAATTCATCTTGCATTGGCTTCCCTCCGGCAAGAGGATCCCCAAATCATATCGACCAATGAATTGGGGGTTAAGGACCAGAGGGGAAAAAAATTATAATTCTGTGGTCACGAGGTAAAAGTTCTTAAGTCAAAAATCTTAGTTTGGAGAAAACCAGGGATAGATTATTGAGCCGCTGTAGATGACTGCCGTGGAGCTATATTTCCCAACGCTTTTTCGTCGTTAAGGAGGCAACATTTAAATTCTGTCGTTTTACAAAAATAAAATATAGATTCTTAACTCGTAATTTCAGTACTCCACTCAATTTCGCCAAAAACTGACCTCAGACCTTTTACCAGAATTACTGTTGCTCCTCATTTTCTCGCGCTCCAAGTTCGCAATGCACATTCGTTCGCGTTACATCGTGGCCGCGCGGGAGCCTTCCACCACCGGAGCGCGCGCGCGCCTTCACCTCCGCCGCCTGTCGGATCGCCCGCCCCCTGCCGCCTGTCAGCGCGTCTGCCAGGCGCTCTGCAATTGCTCCCTGCCCCTGCCCTACACCCCCCCCCCCGGCCTGTCGCCCACACGCCCGCGCACAGTGCGTCTGGAAAGGGACTCCACCACACCAAAATACGCTTCGACTGCCAATAATAAAATCACTTTAAACACGTTATTTCACGTAATGGCAAAATTCCAGGGATGAATATTAAATTTCGCACATTGCATAAGGAAGTTACTTATTATAGTTCATTTTATAACATAGTAAATTGTTAAGCGTGTTTTTTTAAAAAATATTTGTTCAAGTTTATTTACTTCAAAGAAGTTACAGTTTTCGCGAAATGTAGTTGCATATATGGCTAAATACAATGGCAATATAACATAAAATTCAAATATACATTGGAAGAAAAACAATGTTACATTTAGTTTAGAAATAGAAAATTTATGTCAAATTATAAACACTAAAAATTGTGCAGCTTAAATAGCAATATGTAAAAAGTTTCATTCGATCGAAACATGTAACTTTGAAGAATTCTTTTATAAGGAAATTAACTACTAGGAAACTTGAAAGGATATGCACAAAACTGAGAAAACTCGACGGCTCTAATAAAAAAGTTATTGTTGCAATTCCTTTTTGATTATTAAGTAACTTATTGTTAGTACTATAGTAAAAGGAATATTGGAATCATATCAACAATCTCGAATTTTCGGCTGTAAAATCTCTGATTATAGTTCTTTTACGTTGTAACTTGGCAAAAATGTTAGGATTTAAGTCTGTTGATGAGGTCGCAGGGATGGTTAACACAAGTTCGGTGACGAGACATATTTATGAAAACATAACGATTATGAACCATTAAACAATTTCAACTTATTCACCAATAACTACGATTCACCAGCAAAGATATACAGATTATATAAAATACATTATCGACTTCCTTCAGACCCTTCCTTGGGGATTACTGTCTTCAGACATTTGACTTTTACCTCCATTGGCGGGTCACGGTACCCAGACGTCATGGGATTTGCCCTTGAAGGGCCGCCGTACCGCGCACTTGGCTGGTATACCAGCTACCGCGGTGATGCACACATTCCCTAGGACCCACACTGGAGAACCTACTTCCGCATCCAACCTCCACGCCGCTGTGAAGAATTATTTTTCTTTACTTTTGCCGCTAGTACATAAAATGTATTTTGTTTGAGTGTCTAGATACTTTACTATTAGATAGTTTCTAAAATTGATTGAAAAATGATTCTGTGTTTCCGGGTGCGTCAACTACGATGGTCATCAGTCCCATAAATGTCGTGCATGTATATCCTGAGAAGTACTATTGATCCTTTCCCGATACAACGTGAATCCGACACCCTCCACTCCGCCTTGCGGTTTCCCTCTACAGGGACCTCCCTCAGCGGGACAAACTCCAACCTTCAGACTGGTCTTGCGGTTTGTGTGGTAGTGTTCTGGAAGGAGTGGATATAAAAGTGTGTGTGTGTGTGTGTTAGGAAGGAAAATATGACAAAAAAGAAGGAATTTTCGCGCGCGGCCCATGGCCTGCTTTTTAGATACTGCTTTGACATTAATCTGGTATTCATCGGAGAAACCACGGAAAACTACCAATCAGAGCAGCTAGCCGCTAGTACTCTTCTCGGGAGAACGGGCGAATTTGATCTAGGTACGTCGCTCGCGTCGTAAAACCGCTACCATCTGTATTCGAACCCTAGGACATCTCAGTCAGAAGCGCTGTAGTGATCAAAGTAGCTGACAAACGATATTATTTGCTTTTGAACAGCACTGTTTCTTGCCCATGCGACCGCTGGGGGCGAGTTAAGAGAACACGCGCGTCATCGCTTTTCCCCGCTGTTTCTCGCGCCTTCCTTCTCGCCCCGCAGCGCCCGAATTAACCCCTCGCCAGCTCCTGGAGCGCACCCGCGGCCCGGAAAGATAAAAAGGAGGAAAGGAATAATATGGAAACAGACGAAAGCCCGTTAGGTCTATTTGTCCATTAACGCACATCCAGTGGATAATGGAACAACAAAGGATTACCCAGGTAGCGAAAAACTCGCACTATTGTGTCAAAGAATAGCATTTAGAGCCTTAACTTCAACAACGACAACAACAAGAACAATCACTGGAAGCCGCAACACCTATTCGCACTCAGCATGCCGAACGCATTGTCTCTCAAGAATTCTTGGGGATTTCATTTCGTGAAATAAACATGAAAATGACTGACATGATAACAAAGACTGCACCTGAAAAAACCAAATGAATTATTTCAAGCAAAAGAGTACCTTGCACTTTCAACAAGAGGAAATCGCACGACTAACTTCACTTCCTAGATAAAAGCCTTTATGCGCAGAAAAAATATTGCGAAAAAACAAACCCTATCCTACTATTTTATTCTTTAGGAAGGATAAACTCAAGCGCAAGTAATCTGACAGAACCCCTTCTCGCCAATGGTTAACGCAAGGGGAGTTAGGTTATCATTGTGGGTATTTTTACTGGTAGAGAGTCCCTCTCAGAAGCTAAAGAAAGGTAATGTAACAACATTTATTGAGGCTTTTGAATACGGTATAATAAAAAAAAAAGTATGGGGCAGGTTAGCAGGCACATTCCGCATTGGCCCATCTTGAAATACGTGCACGTAGTGAGAGTCTGAAAGAAAAACATACGGCACCGCGAACACGAGAAAGCAAATTTTGTATTTGTATTACATTCGAAAAAGTCAACTTGGTGAATGGCGTCACACAATCAATGCACGAACAGAGAGTAAGCACTACAGATATCAGAACACGTCCCTGGTTATAAAATTCCTCTAACAAAATAGTAGTAGACACAGTAGTGCGAAACCAACGGTATAAAATCTCTAAAAATGTACGAAATTTGTTTCACACTGGTTTGTTTTGACACCAGTAAGAAATCAATAATGAAAGAACTCTAGCCCCAAAAATCTATGTCAACCGGTTATCAGAGACATTCCAACAAGAACAGACCAGTACACGGACGCGCAGCTACACCCACTACTCCTCGCTTCATAAATCCGCGTTGCGCCGCGCGAACTCGTCCGTCTCTGGTCGCAGCCGCCTGTTGCCCAGGAGAGCGACCTCCGGCCCGGCCCGGCCCGGCCCCGCCCGTCGCACGCCGCGTCAGCGCGTCCGGCGCCGCCCACCCCCTCTATCCCTTCACGGCCCTCGCCCTCCCCCATTCGGCGCTCCGCTCGCGGCCCCGTCTGCCGCGCCGCGCTTTCCGCCCCCGCGAACAAATCCCTCGCCGCCCGCCCTCCGCCCCACGGCTGCCGTGTCAGGACCTCTGTCTCCGCCCCGCCTCGCCCCCCTCTTGACGTCGTTTCCGACCCCGGGGGGCGCCGGCGCCGGCACCGCCACCGCCCACGCGCAGAGGCGCCGCGCCGCACATTCGGGGACAAATCACCCTGCGCGGCGCCACGAAAGCCGATCCTCCCGACCGACCAGCGTTTTTATTTACGCTGTCGTTAGCGGCGGCGGCGGCGGAGGAGGACGACGGGAAAACATAACAGAAGGCTACAAAGAGCATCGGAACACGACGTCCAGCCCGCGGTGTTTGCGCTGGTTGGGATGCGGAGCGCTAGATTCGTCGACCGGTTTGATATAAAAAAGCAGAACAAACACCCAAAAATGGCGACATTAAAACTGGAGGAACAAGAGAAAGTGACGGGTTTACAATTGAGGTATAAACAGAAATGGAAAGGTGAAAGAAAAGGAGAAGAAGAATGAGAAGGTACTGAATGAGGTAGGATACGTAGGGTAGACAATGCGACACTACAAAGGGCGGGCACAGCGACTGCGGGAGATACATAGAAGCCTATGAAAGGAAAGAGCAGTTTGTCAAGACAAGAAAGAACGTTGGGCTGCTTGGATTTTGGGAGTGACAAGAAGTGACCACAAATGACGACAGAAGCCCGGGAGCTGCCAGACCGCGTGACTGATCGCCATAAAACAATGCGTCAGCCTACAGAGGTGCGGAGGGGCAGTCAACAGCACGTCGAGGAATGGAAAGTGATCGACCAAAGGAAGAAAGACACGATGCGTGAAAAAGAAAAGTGCAGCGGGGCATGCAGGAACAGAACGCGAACAACGTAAGACGACCGTGAGAAGCCAACGCGCAGAAGGGACCATGGCCGGAAAAAAAAAAAAAAAAGAAAAAAGCACGGCAGGGGCCAGAGCAATGGGTCAACAGCGTGGAAGGCAGGGGAGCGCTCCCAGATGGCGACGCACGCGCCATAATGAGAGCCGACCAGCGCACGGACGGCGCGGGCGGAGCGGCGCAAGCCGGCGGGGCCGACACGGCGAAGGCGAGCAGAAGCCTCGTGCGGGGCGGGGAGTGGGCGGGCGGAAGCGGCGCCGGAAGCAGGGGGTGGGGGCGGGGCTGGGCGTGGGCGGTGGGAAGGGTGCGTGTTTCCGATTGGCTGCCCGTCCCGCCCCGCGGCTCGCCAATGGGATCGACCGCCCGCCCAGGCCCAAGCCCAAGCAGCCGGCCTCTGCCGCCGCCGCCACCGCCGCCGACAGCTGTTACGAGCGTCCGTGAAAGCAATAACGCGGTTAAGTAGTGTGTTGAAAGTGCGGAGGCCCCGCTCGGCGACACAGGCCACCCCCGCGACGCGGAGAAGCCTTCCTGCCCGGGCAGGGGACAGCACCCCCCCCCCCCAAGACACCACTCGGCGGCTGGAAGGCAGGGCAACGTCTACGAACTGGCATTCGATTCTGGAAACTGACATTTTTCTTTCATTATCTACCGATACATTGGTATTGAAAAGAAGGTTTAAAAAATTTAAATGTACAGAAAAAATACAATAATTACATACGTATTTCATGAAGTTTCCGTAAAAAATATGCTTTGTTAAGATTTAGAACACTCTCCTACTACATTGCACATTCTAATACTTTATTAAAGAAATGTAGTTTCCAACATTAAAGTCTCAAAAAAAGAGTTTGCAGCAACCGAAAAAAGTATTAGTACGAATTGGGCAAATCTTACCGATCTACACCCATCCCAAAGTTTAAATGTATTTGAAGTATACAAATTAAAAGAAATCTTTAAACTGAGAGAAAACGAAGAAAGGCTATTTTTAGATTGGATTTCAAAACTCCAACGTTAAAGGAAAACAGAAAACGGTACAAAAAATTTGGGTTTCCGAATAACGAATCTTTATCAAATATCAGGGGCTCTAAGAGATTTGAAGAATCCAATGACCATTTCTATTAAAACTATTTTTTTGTACGACGATAATTAAAGATTATGTAGCAAATTCAGATTAACTTTGCGTTTGGTTCGTTTAGAGAATTTTACAATACCAACAATAGTAAATATCACAAGAACCTTTGCTAATTTCGAAACAAACGTCTAAGGCCATCACATTTGCTAATACGTCTTTCTTTCGGGAACCTTCAAAACTTTTGTTACGGTTTCATTTTCCTGTCTGCTTTCACTTAGCTACATCTCCAGGACATTTTACTTCGATATCTTGCTCCTTCTTCTTACATTAATGTGATTGGTTTTGAATTAACGCCACTTCTCCTCTCTGGCTTCTGACAATAATAATAAAAAAATAATAATAATATGTTTTTTGCAGCATACGTAAAGGGTTAAGAATTCTACGAAGTTTAGAATATTGAATGGCCCGCGCTAAAGGCGTTTTTCCAAAGAGACAAATAGCTCCTGACGACACGTCGTCAGATCCGTCGCGTGGAAATCAACAATTGAAAGCTGTACATCTGTTTAATAATTTTACGAATAGTTAATTAAATATGCTCATTAATTCCATAAAAAAGCGACCATTATCTCTATAATAATAGCACGCGTGTAATTAAAATTCCACCGTACCATTAAAGCTCTACGCCTGCCAATCAGAACTCAGAAAAGGAGACAAATCGTTCAATGAACAAACTATTATACTGATGCAGCCAAAATATTTCCAGCCGGCCATGAAATATGAACAGAAATTTTTATCACAGATTACGTACCTACGCTACATATGAACAACGAATTAATAAAACTAAATTGGGGAAGTAAATGTGATAGCTGACTTATGTAACAACATAAATTACTTAACGTGAATAAATTAAATGTAAAACATATAACATAACAATTATACCCCACTTTATCAACACGTTTCGTTGATTACTACAAACGTTTGGTAGGTAAACAACATGAGTTAATACACAATAAACAATGCTACATAAGTATATCAATATTACAAATCATAGAATTTCGAAAACGCCTCACGTGCTATATCCGACGTTTCCGTCAAACCATACATGGTAAATAGCGTTTCATTCTAAAGTCTGTTCATTTACTTATGCATTTATGATTTTCTGAATTCATGAACAATGTGCCTGTCTACTGTAGGGAGTAGTTCAGTATTACTTCGAAAACATTTGTCTTCCCAACACATGCCATGCCGGTAACACCACATAATCTTATAAGACTCATTTGAAGTTTAACAAGGAAAGAATATAATCACACTCTTTAACTGGCAGCGGTAATAGGAATACGTCAGATTCGGAGGCAAGCGATATTGGGAACTGATAATCATGCTTTATGCAAAACCTTCCCGTTGGAGGTACACATTGTTGATTAGTAAAACGAACAACACATGGACAAACGTTTCTAAAAGCGCTCAAATTCTGCGTCATAATAATAAAAAACGGCTACAAAATGCATAGTCCACTGCAATCGCCTTTTCGTTCAAATCTATTATTATTGAATTATGCACAAATAGTGCTGCACAAATTCAAATGCATTGCTTGAAATACGTATTGACAAGCAAAATGTCAAAACACGAGAATTGCCCCGCCCATTTCACAGCTTTCGCTATTAATATTTTCCACGCATTGGCTTACACGTGTGTTTCCAAACACGATCACAACCTGCCATACGATTTATTTTCCACCAATTGCGCGGAGCGAAAGGTTTCCCCGCCACACAAAAGACACCCACGCCCCGGCTAGTTCTGACCCTCCATTGTTCCGCGTGCAGTTAGTACAAGTTCACACAATACTGTGTACACGCACAATATACGCCGCCCACACGGCAGGCACTTCGCAGAACGGCGGACACTGATTGCAGATCGATATTAAGTGGCCCTGTTCGGAGCGGTTCTTGTAATTTCCATAGAAAGCACACCAAACTACGCTTTTACGAGGGAGACTTAATATCAGACCTGTCACTATGCAATAGGCTATGCTTTATTCCAAAATTTTTCTCCCATTGGACAGAATTGACAACGCGATGTCAAACTTCCAACACTTCACTGAAACACATTAAAAAAAGAATTCGCTCCTACCCTAAATCCCTACGTTGAGCACACACGTCACAAATATAATTCTTGTTCAATGGAGGTTTAGCGCGGGATTATACCCAATCTTCTAGGTAGATGTTTCTCTCCTCGATGCTGTTAGTGTTCATTCCTGAATGATTTTCTGTGTCTTTCATTTTAATAATGGGTTTCATGGTAAGTTGTTAACAAGCTTAAATTATATTCTCCGTTCTACGCGTGTATGAGGCTTACCCAGTACGCTCTCGGGTAGGTGGTTATACTATATAGCTGACAAGCAAGACTAAAATATTGTAAAATAAATGTTTCAAATTGAATGTTATTAAGTAAAACGTGTTTATCTTTTTAGTGATAAATTCAAAGCGATTTTAATTTAAACAATTAGAAAATATTGACAGTAGGCAAAAATCATTCTTGTTTTGAAAGACAATTTTAAAATTGTTCAAATTATTCAATAAGACTGCCATTCTTGATGTTCCTTTAGAATTGTTTCATGGTATTCACTTATAGGTAAGAGACACTGAAGAGGAATGAAAATGACCTACGAAACGTAGGTCGAAAAAATGTGTGATTTTAATAAAAAATTATTATGTGAATGAATGTCTGGCTAAAAAGTTAAAAGGACCTTCAAACCAATTCCAAAAAATATTCTTGGGTCTGAGATTCTTGTGTTTTGACATTCTATGTTGCAATGCGGGTACATTCGGGTTAAGTAACTTCATCATACTGAGAGAAACTTCACTAAACAATGTCGGTTTTGTAATCTCATTTGTATTTCTAATAGGAAACTGACAAGGTGAATCATCAGAATATCAGCTCTCATAGCGTAAACAAACAGGAGTTGGTGTAACACTTATAATATTGTAGTTCTTATGCTTCGGGCGACTTAAAATAATCTCCAACAAAATTTAACTTCCGAAATGACACTTGAAATAATTAAAAACAAAGGTTGAAAGAAAATTCCAACCGAGGACTAAGTTCATCACGTAATGAAATCTCAGCTTCAGTCGCATCATCACATCACATTGTTGTAAGCAGAGGTCGAGATATTAGTATGAAACGCTAATACTAGCATTAATACGCAAAAACGTACTCAGAATGTAAAATATAGTAGAGTAAGATCAATACTGAAGTATTTTCAATAATCTTATTATTTTAATTTACATATAATTATACATAAATATCAATAAGACCTTTTTAATAACACGCACAATCCTGGCCAGACACTGTCACATGATATTAACGGTGTTGATCACTACAATGAGAATTTTATAAAAATGCAATCACTTCTATGATTAAAAATTATTCTACCTAATGGTTCTATTATTTTGTCTCACTTTAATTTTCAATTAAAATGTATGAGATAAGCCGGAGATATGAGGGAAGAATCGTTAAAACAGTGAAGAGAAAACGTTAATAAAATCAAATGCATCTTTTGAAAATGGAAGTAAATTTGGTGTTGAAGATTAATTCATTTATTTAGTGTAGGTTTGACATAATATGATCGAGTAACATACTTTCCTCAGAGGAATGTTGCACATAATTCAGGAATTTTCTTCTCTCGTTTGGCTCCCGCAATTTGCTTTTTGTGAAATTTTCAAATCATTTCTTTTTATTAGCTGATAATATATAAATGTTTGGATATGAGATGAAAATTAATTTTAATTGTTTCACGGATTATATTTAATGCAAAATGTTTTTTAAGATAATAAAATAATTTAAAATTTTCCATAGTAATAATAACAGAATTGACAATCCTGTTACAATATATCAAACAAAACAAGTCTGTTCGTCTACCTCAACAGCTCCACCACAACTAGATCTTTCTAGAAAGGGAACAACTCACTTGTTTTGGAAATGGATTAATTTTTAAAAAAATACTTTTTTATTGCAATAGCCGCATTATGTTTACAAGGGGACGTCTGTTAAAATAGACGATACCTAATGTACCACGAACCACTTTTCGCAATATTGTGCTTTTGGACAAAACGCTCTTTTAATGGATAAAATGGAAAACATGGTGACTTTTGTCCATTGTTCCATGAACAACTGAATTCAAGGGCTGAAGATACTCCCAAGCTGGCGGACAAAGTTTTATGCGTACGTAAATACATATTTTTATGTTTGTCAATTTTGGAGTGATTATGTCAGGGGGGAAAATTCCTTTCTTCCTCCGAAATACAATTTTCTTTGTTAACAAATACATCGCAGTGTTTAGACTGTTTTCATCTAATATCACTTAAAAATATGATTCGTTAATATGTTCATGTACAATATTAAGAAGAGAACACAAATCTATCAAATATCCTTCAAGAATAAGAAAAATGTAGCTTTTTGAATTTCTAGAGATGATACAGATCGAACTTATCTATTTCTAAGTCAGACACCGAATAAAAAAAGGCGCAAAAATATATCGGCTGCTTATTGTTGTCATGAAATGAGTAAGCATTTGCCCTAACGTAGAAGCGACTTCAGAATTTACAATTGTAATACTGATAAGAAACGAATCGCATTTCACTTGGTTTGAATTAGGTGATTGAATATATCAGGTACCACACGATTTTCCGTACTTTACATTTCTCTGAATAGCACGAGAAACATATGAACACACACTAAAACTAATAAAGTCTCTAAGCGACCATGACATTTTCATTTCACTGATATGTACAATACCAGGTAAAGCGATAAAACAACATACAGTGAATATCGAAGATCAAAACAGTCTTTCTCAATATCAAAAAATTACATTTTCTGAGAAAAGTTAATGAGAAGGGCATACTATTAAGTTTCTCACAGAAGGGTGAATAAAGGATCAAGAAAAACAACTATCATAAAAGATTCTACGAAATATATGACCAGATAAAAGAAGTAGGTATATTCCGTAGGAAGGAGCTAATGCTCTTCTACAATATTAATTTTCCGTTGCAAAGGTGAAGAAAACTAATTTTAGATTCAGCCTAGAATATTTATTCCGACCATAAATGATATCATTGTCTTTCATATTTTGTTCAGATGTCAGTATAACAAGCTATTCTGAGTATTGTTCCATGTTACGTAACATGTGCAGAGATCTGTGCTTCCTACAGAAAATTCTGGTTGAGAAACATCCTTACGCACAAGTACAGTAAAATCATAAACTTGTAATTAATTTATATATGAAGAAACTGAAGTGTGAGAAAATGGATATGTCTGTTCTGCAATATACTGTTTTACTAAAATGTTTAAAAAGGCATACTTTCAAATCGGGCAAAGGTGGCTCAGTGCATCAATTGATGCCACTGCAGTGACTAACCGGGGAGTACTAGGGTTGTAGGTGGAATTCAGCCGCTGTCTGATGGAGAATTGTAGCGGTCGGTTGCTTTTATCCGTGGTGTCGCTGATCAACATCAGGGGAATGCTGGAGCAGTACCCTAACAAACGGGTCACACACCGCGCGTGATTTTTCTTTTTTCCTTGTCCTAACCTCATTCCTTACTTGGTAACACTTACACTACATGCACTACACTAACGCACATGCCGGGAGCATAGAACTTCGGAAACATGCACTACACTTGCGGAACTAACGGTCTTAGCAGTTAACGCGCCCGGAATCATCTATTAATTAAATCATATGAGTTAAAACAATATATTCGTTGCTTTGCCCATACACTTTCCTCAAATCGTCACTTAAGTGTACATGGGCGCGCTCATTTCCTGGTACAAATTTCCCCGATTTTTCACGGTTTTCCAATTTTTTTTTAAATTTTCCCCCCTGATATTACTTGCAAATTCAAACTCAAAAGAAAATATTAAAACTATTCTAATACTAATTGGTCAGCTCACTGATTTCGCCGTGGGGTATACAAATGAACAATTTTCTCACGAAATAAAAATTGATAAAAAACATTTTATTAATGATTTTAAGGAATAATAAATAGTTTTATAACCCTTTCAAAATCCTCCCTGATTTCAAATGAATCTTCTACAAATTCCTTACTTTTCCAAAGAAATAAAAATCTCTGATTTTCTTTCCGGTTTTCCAGAAAATGTTCACCCAAAAGTATTACTTGGCTCATTTCAGAAAATATTATTGCATGAGAGTAGTTGTTTCCACAGGGATGTCATTAATACCACAAGTGTTCATCTCCCGGTGACAGGATCGTGAGGAGACACGTCGGCTTGCGGATTATCCCCACCGGCGGGACACAAACAAACTTTCCGACGTGCGTGGAAGTGTACTGTATGTGTCTGGGATTAGAAAAGGAAGGAAAGATCGCACGAGGTTCGTGGCCTGTTTGTTAAGGTACTGTTCTGGCATCCTCCTGGCACTGAGCGGAGAGACCATGGAAAACTACCGATGAGAGCAGTAGGCCGACAGAAGCCTCCTCGAGATTGTGGTTGAATTCTCCCCATCCGTCACCAGGGGGATTCGAGGCCTATGAGCTCCCGCTCAATGACGCTGCCACTAAGCCATTGCAGGCGGTACAGAGAATATGCTGCACCGAACGAAACTAAAACTCAAGTTTTATTCGTCGGGCACGAAAATTACGGTGACGCAGCTAATTGTTAGTCACATGCATCCTTTTAATATTCCAAGGCACGGCTTTACATAATTTTGTTCCAGAGTTGCACAGCACCGAGATAAGGACACGTGATTTGAGTGCTTGATGAACGTTTTTGTTTGGATGTACACTCGGCGAGGGCATACGAGAGATAACACAAAATTTACCACTTTCAAAATGACATTTTTTTTTTCAAAAACACAATCTAATACGATAAATCTATCCCACAAACATGCATTGCACATAAGAATCGTTGGTTTGTCGTACGACACCGTTGTTATTTTTACTATATAATTGGTGAATATGATTTTATTATATGATACACTATCGAGAGCGAGTTTCGAATATTTATGTACGTTCAATACAGAAGCAAAAAATTCGCCTATGACTTTTTTGTTGGATGGGATGATTATGATAATCCATGTGCCTTTTATTTCATACATAAAAATAAACATTTGAAGAACGTTATCTTTGGTGAAATAATTTGATTCATTCAATTAGATTTTCGTTTTCAATACATCACGGAGGAATCCGCAAGGATACATCACTTCTAGAAGAGACATAAAAATACTACTTCAACTCAACAATACTGCTATAAACGCCATTTACCTATGTTAATGGATTAAGAGAATAACGTTAAGTAGAATCTAAAAATGTATAGTGATTTTTCTATTATACAACTGCACGTAAATAATGCATGTGGGACGAGCAGAATACTTGAAACGAGTTTTTGAATTAATGCTTCCACTTGCGAGATTGTTTTTTCTCTGAGAAGCTTCATAAATATTCTTATCCGCGGATTCTAAACGATAAAATTTAAACTACCGTAAAAAAAAAAAAAAAGATGGGCGGCGATAAACTCCCACGCAGTAAACAACGATCGTATTAGCACAACATCATTCTCGCACGGATGCGCTATCACAGCCGAGTCAACGAACGTGAGGTGAGATAAAGGGGTTGGCGACGCGCGCGTCCGTGGCAAATAAAGTGCGGAAAGTGTACAGCTTAACTCGCGGGCTGACAGATAACCCGCGACAGGCGCCACAGCGTGCAAGCTCACCTCCGGAGGCCCCCCGAGGATTAGGGCCGCTCTTTACGCAAGCGCCCGCCCGCCCCACCGCACCTC
>BOPP01000108.1:314795-359843 GCA_017312745.1 Gryllus bimaculatus
CCGCGCCGGCTAAACCCTTTTGCAATCTGCGCCGCGGGCCCTGGGAAGCCCACCGCGTCAGCCCTCATCGGCATGCGAGCAGGCGCGGCGCGGCGCGGCGCAGAGGGCGGTCTGCGGGCCGGAAAGGTGGGCGAGACGCGCGGGCGACAGGAGGGAGACCGACCAACAATGCTTTGGAAATCATGCACAGGTGTACGTGACTGCGTGTGGGTGGGTGGGTGGAGTGTGTACATGCACATGGGGAGGATGGGCGAGGATAAAAGGCGTGAGTGAGGAAGTGAAAGAAGCGAGGTTGATGGGATTGAGGTAGACGAAAATAAGGGAAGATAAGAGCAGAGGAGGCAGAAAGATGGGTTAAGGTGGCCACCCACGAGAAGGACGAAAAGGAGAAAGAAAGTCAGGTTAGAACTAAAGAGGCGCGAGAAAGGAAGGTGGAAGGAAAACGCAGCAGGCTGATGAATATGGCACGAGAATTCAAGGACGCTGAGAGGAGAACCAGAGAAGGCGAGAACGGAATGAACGATGACGAAAGGAGGCAACGAAGGAGGAATACGAGAACTACTACAATGGGCGAGAGGATCGAGAGAGAAAAAAGGGTGCGCGACGGACGAAAAATGGGCGTGACTAGGGGGATAGTGGAGGACGAAGAGCGAAAGCAACGCGATTCTACAACGGAGGACGAGGTTACGGTCAAAGGGGGCGGGCGAGGTCAAAAGAGGTGGGCGGTTTCGAAGGGGGAATGGCGAGGCGGGCGGTGACGCGGAGGAAGCGGAGATGGAGGAAGGCGAGGCAAGGCCGAATCGAGAGGAGACGCCAAAGCGAAAGCGGAGTTGAGTGGGCGGGCGACGGCGTTGAGGTCAGGAAGGGCGGATGAGTGCGCGGAGAATGGGTAAGTGCACGGCCTTACAGACGGCCACTTTCAGCGCGCCCTCACGCGAGCGGGAGCGAGGGCGGGGGTGGGGTGGGGATGGGGATGGGGGCGCGGGCGGCGGCGCACATACGCAAGGTTTACTTGCGCGCCCAGCGGAGGGGGTAAGCAAAGACTCGCCATGTCGCAACACTCACGTCCCTCAAACCCGACGGCTCGGCGCGGAGGCGCACCTGCCCGACTCAAAGAGCAGTGGGCGGTTCAGAGGCACTGCACGACACCCGACGCATTTCAAAAATTAATTTTGAAACTGTAAACGAAATGAAATTCACGGAATACATTTCATTAAAATATGAATTTTATATTTGTTGACGTTCAGCAAATTATGTGAGATATATGTTGAAACAAGAGAGGAAAACCAATTTAAATAATAAAATTACTAGTGGCGCTACACCAACACATACGTTCTCGCATTATTTGTAACTTTTGTAATTTTTGAAAACATTAAGAGAGTTTAATGAAAGCGTCATATTTAAACGGGGTCTTTACTCTGAAAAATCTTCTGTGAGCCAATTTTAGGAAAAGTTTGAAAATGTCATTGAGGCTTCCTGTTAAGTACAAAAAATCGTGTTCAAAAATTTTTCAAGTGGCTCGTCATCAGTCGTATAGCCATTATCGTTGCTCACAGACAGACTTTTGGCGACAACTAATTTTTCGGTAACAAAGATTCACGAACCACACATTTTGTCTACACACTGCCTGAGGAAGTTATTTAGTACGTATGTGAATAATAATTATCCGCTTTCTCAGTATCAGGGATCTACAAAACTTCTTTTCTGCCAAGAAATCGCCGTTTATGTTGCAGTGCAATACTACCTCTGTACTACGTAAGTAGTATGCGAGAAACTAATAATTATAAAACTAATGTGTTATTCCCAATTTGGTTAATAATTCTTCATATAAAAATTTTGTACAAAGAAATTACTCCGTGTATTAATCCTTTTCTGCCTCAATACTTTCGTTAAAAAAATTCATTTCAACACTATAGTTCAAAAGAAATTTTCTCAACATATTGGAATGGGCATGGTGACAGCTTTTAGGATTGCACGGAAAAGAGCATGAAGGTCTAATTGCATTACTGCAACATTTTAAGGTGTAAGTTTAAACTATCTACATCTTTGTATAGAGTGCCCGTATGAATCCGTACCCAGATAAAAGTTAAACAAATAGGCAAGATTAATTTGAAAAAATTACTGTCTGGCTGAATTCTCACATTGAATTGGTTATGTATTATTATATCTATTGTTGTTTTATTTTTGATGCGTTGTACAATCTCGCTTAGCTGGGCTTTATAGCCCTGCAGCAGCAGCTAGGTACAGTAAGCAGAAGTGAGTCAAGCAAATGAAATTTTCATGGGTGCACCAAGCCAACCTTTTCCTTTCAACCCGACATGATATGCCCCTCGACACTCGACCATGATGAGCCGACTCAATTAGGTCAAAGTAATGGCTTGCGATTACTTTGGAGGAACCCGTTTCTAGCAACTTGTGGGAAACTGACAAGCCCCTACCCACAACGATGCCACAAGTGACACTGCACAACAGACGTGAGAAGCATGTAGCCTATACGGCCAGGGGCACCCTGGACGACTACTAATCGTAGCAAAACATTCTATGAAGAAGTGGTGACTCCTAATCAAGTCTATTAAAATCATTAAAAAATACGTTGGCAAAAATTAGTTCTTTGAAAAAAACTCTCTTTTAAAAAATACAGTGATATTAACTTAATAAATATTACAAAACCTACATTCAATATTCTTTTAAAGTTTCAATTTTTTCCGACATATTATTATATTCACTTTCGCTAGGTAAAGTCAATAGTGTGGTAAAGTAATGGCGTAGGAATACGGTTATTCTGTGACTAGCATTATTCCATTATCTACTATTAAGAATTTCAATAGCTGTTCAACTGCGTAAAATATATTGGTACTGTCATTACTGTCAATTGCGCTGCGTACAGTGTACTACAAGGATTTTCTTTCGCAGTCTTACCAGAGTAGTAAACCGTCACATTTTTTTCGAAACGGACGTTTTCACACTTAACATCATACATCATACGCTCGAACATTTTTCTTGATTTTTGTGGAATTAATGTTTCATTGCAGCATTTTCTGCCACGTCGATGTCTGATTCACAGCTGTCACTCGTTTTGAAAATAACAACTGTTCTCATTGTTGAAAAGAATGTCGCCACTCACAGAAAAAAAAGACTAAAAGCTTAGTACGCGAAATTTCAGAATAAATTCAATCAATTTTTACAAAATGCATAAAAAGTACGATGTATTATCGTAACATCTTATTACTGAATTGGTTACCAAACTCGGTCCAATGGCGCCGTTTTCCAATTTTCTAATCTCGCATTGTAATACAATGCATTGCGATACCCTGAATTGTAAAAAAACTTCTAATTTAATACGGAACGTCCGCTAAAGATGTGTATTTTCTATCATCCTCTTACCCATCCCTGTAAACGAACTCGACTAGAAGAAGTACACGTGGAAGAGTATACCACGAGTGGGCATACCAAAGACGAGAAAATTACTTCTCCATTGAAATCATCCACATTATTTCGGGTTACATTTTTAATTTATTCAAACTTTAAATTGGTGATAATTCTGAATCCAAATGTATGCATTCAAAAATCCGAAAAAATATATATTAAATTTGTAATGTAAAACAAAACGGTAATTAAATTTAATTGAAGACCGTACCTAAAAAAGATACACCTCTCATATTCAAACAGCAGGTCTAAACCAGCTATGTGGACGAGAAATATGCTTGAATTTGGCCGTGGATCAATCTGGCAATGGACCGGATCTAAAAGAGCATACTGAGCTAGAGCAAACTGAAACGAAAACCAACGTTGCCTTGGTTAGTTTGCACTCGCGATCTCGGGGCACTCGCCTTTGATGCCGAATGAGCAGTGATCCCGAGTGAGCAGTTACGTCGGCAGGAAATGGGCAAACTCGCGTCGAAACATCCCTTGAGTCAGTCTGCAGATAAACCTCATTAAGTTCAAAATAAATATGTATATCACGATTGAGTCTGGAATGTAATTATTATCCACGAGAAAGTAATTTGGACAGGAAACTCTGTTTTCCTTGTAACATGCCTTCGGAACTCAACATACAATAAAAGTTCAGTGAAATACTTTTCTAAAAGTACGTTTCATGAAATCTGAGTAAGGGAGAATTCTAATGAGCATGTCCAATATGACATATTCTTTCGAGAGTCCTTATACCCGAGGGTCAATATAACTGTCAAAGTTGGATACGGTGCTAAAATTAAAATCTACATCTTCGCCTTCGCATCATTGCACAAAAATTTAATTTCACACATCCGTCGGATATTCGGAACGTGCTTCACGTCCCACAAAACGCCCACCTTGATTCCAAAAAGACGCAGCGGGTTCCAAAAATACATTTAATTAGAACTGGAGGATACACGCCCCAAAAGTTCTCAATCGTGTACTTTTCACTGGAATCATGCTTCACTGACTCGTGGTACGCACAAAGTCATAGAGAAGTTTAAAATGAAAAGTTGAACGAATGTTGAATGGAAAGGACAATGTATGCGAACTGCGATTGAGTCATCCCTGTTGGTGTCACCCCTTCCAATATACACGATGATAAAAACAGGGGGAGGGACTGAAAAGGAAATATATAAAACTTTTCTATTCCTTGCATTCACAGACTAATTTGACCATACCATGTTTCATCACGCACTTAATAGTAAAGACATGCGCTACACTGAGCCAGAACTATTAAATACTCCACAACAACATAGTCGTTACGAATGTAACAGCAGTCTTCCTGACCAATGAATATCAATAGGTTTGCTCTCAGTGTTGCAACCTGCTTGAGGACGAAGTGAGACCGGGTACAATTAATTGAAGCGAATAGAAAAATTGTGTTCGTATCACGTGGGAAAAGGGTGTATAGACTGAACGTGAAACTAAATCGGCGCTATCACGTGTTTATTTGAACACGCGCCTCTCGAGAAGTTATAGGTTCATTTACCCACTAACGCCCAACCTTCACCCCTGTTGTAAGGTGGATTTTTATCTTTTTTCATTAGCTTCCTGGTGGTCTTGTCCACTCAATTTTAATCAGAAAACAAATGACGATTTCACATACATTATTCGGTGAAGGGTTCACCTCTTTTTCTAGCACATGGATATTATCAACGTATCTGATATATGCCTATTAAGGGGAGATACAATAATATGCACCGAAGATAAGGGGGCGAGAGCAGAGTAGCAAAATTGTACGCAGCGAGGTTGAAAGTATAGAAAATTCTCGATTGCGGGGTTCATATTTTTCTAACGATGCCTTTTGTGCGGGCGGGCGTCCTCTGTCGGAGCGACGGGCCCGGGCGAAGCCGGCCCGACGTGGGTGTCGGGGGCCAGGGGCCAGGGGCCAGGGCGTGGTCGGGGACGCGACTCGACTAGACTCGACTCACCTCGTCGGGGCTGTAGCCCAGCTTAGCGGCGAGGCGGCGCCAGATGGGGGCGGCGGCGGCGGCGCAGGCGGCGAGGCGCCGGGGGCTGAGCGAGGGCGGGTCGCCCGGATTCGGCGTCGCCTCCGCCCGCCGCACGCACCGCCCTCGCCTTCGAACGTCGCCGTCCGCGCTGCTGGCGCGGCGCCCGCGCCGCAGGCGCGCCGCTGCCGTCGCCGTGCCGCCGCTGCGCCACCGCCGCTGCTGCCGCGTCGCGTTCTCCCGTCGCCGCCGCCGGCGTCGTCCGCGTCGACGTCGTCGTCCGCGCCCACGCCGCCCACGCCCACGCCGCCGCCCCCGCCCTTGAGCAGCTCCTCTTCCTCCTCCTCCTTGACGGCCGTCTGCATCTCCGAGTCGCCGTCCGCGCGCCCCGCGTCGTCCAGGCCGCTCTGCAGGCTCTGCAACAGAGAGCGCACGGTCGCCGTTCGCGCATCGCTGGCGCTTCGCCGGCGCTTCGCCCCCCGGCGCACGCTCCATATGGATGAAGGGCCGCCGCACACTCACGAAGAACGTAACAACTCACTACCAATTAGCGAACCCGGGTAGCTACTTCCCCGGCTGGAAGGGTGGCAAGTCCCAACCTCACCTCGGATATGGATGCTTGCTTGTGTTGTGGCTTGGGACGCTTTCCCAACGACCAGTGTTACCTGGAACCGCCCTGCCTCCCATCCTTAACCTCTTGCAGTCAGAGTCCATACGGGCCTATGGACTTCCTCCGCAAAAAGAAATTCAAAACTGGCCAACTTGCGTCTCTGAGTTTGATTAACGCATCGCAAGTTGGGATAGAGCAAACAAAGCCTTGATACCAACCTCCGAGGCGACTGTGGAAACGACTCATCAAAACACGAGTTTCTTGTTTTGATTCGTTTTGTGGGTTAGTGATGACGTTAATAATATTTTATAACTAGTAATTGACCCACTCCGTTTAAATCAACTTAGCAACTCAAAATTACTACATATTTCAGTTCTGGATGTGCATATCCACCCATGCGGCAATGGAATGTTTTCGTATTTTGTCAATCTGCTTGAAATGCGTGCCCTTTGGGCATCCTTTGCATTGCGCCTCGCGCAGACAACGGGTCCAGGCAACCAGAAGATTCTATCCACACAAAAGAGAGAGACTACTGCAGAAAGCTCTCACGAGGAGATTTGCGAAGAACTGAATTCAACGTTGTACTACTTCCTTTATACAGGAATAACAGAAGCGATGCGTGCTTCTCGAATGGTATTCCTTTATTCCGAAAATATATTGCAAGCTGAATCGTTATAAAGGGGTCTGTTCCATGTCTGCACATGAATATAAACCATAGATACCGAAAAGGCACCGGTACGAGTGCTTCCTGTTGAAAGCCAGCACTCGAATCACAGATACAGTTCTTTAGTTCAGCAGCATAATGAAAAGAGGATAAAAAATGACTAAGTTGTTTGTAAAGGGGCATGTGCATGAAAACGAATTATAGCCCGAAGGGACAATACACAAATCAGGAATACATGTTTGAACTAGTGGTGCTACAAAATGGCACAGACATTTCCGTATTATTTTTCTATTTCCTTTGGTCTCAGCTAGCTATTCGAACTTGCCAAATACTCTCGCCTGCTGCCACTCAAAATACATAATTTTGAAAGTTTCCTAATTTTTCGGTTTCCTAATAGTAGAACGGAAATATTTTAAGAATATTAAAGAACAGTAAATCGTCGTCCTAAATGGCAATTTTCTTTGAAAAATTTGGAGCAATTTTTAGAAAAAGGGCGCTTACGCACTTCAGTATATTCGAAATTTGACGTACTTTTTCACAGACAAATTTTGAGTTTTCGCAAAACCTCGTTAGAAATCACTTAATCACATTAACTCACCTACTGTGCATACTACCAGCGAGAAATATATTTTTTAAAACTTGTGTAATTTTTTAAAGAACAAATAAATATCCTGAAATGACTATCGTCATATTAAAGAGTGCATTTAGCACTATCCGTTCTTAAAGTTTGAAGAAAAAATTTGGACCCGTTTTTGAGAAAATGGCACTTGAACATTTCTGATATTGGAAATTTTTAAGTTCGTTTTGACAGAAAACGGTTGAGTTTTCGAGAAGCTTTATCTGACATTATTTAAAGCACATGTTTTCATAAATATAATAATCTGAGCAAATTGCTGGTAATGTAAATATTAACGACGCGAGAGACAAGTAAAAAGAAATTCTGTCATCCTGTCTACATTGTTCAGACTGAACAACACTCCACAAAAGTTACGGTTTGGTTCGTAATCACCAATAAAGGCACTAAGAGGTTGTATTTTGTGGAAGGTACCATGCGTCAGAACCAATATATATTACATAGAACTTCTGAAGGAATCGTTACCATAACAAGGAATGGTTCCCTAATGACGAAAACTACATTTTCATGCATGATAGTGCACCCTGTCATAAGGCTAGTAGTATCATTCTGAAGGAATAGGTTCATTCTGAAGGAATTCATGAAAGTGTTAAAGTTGAAAGGTGGCATCACAAAATATTGAAAAGGTTTCTGTGACATGTGATTTTTATTTAAGATGTTAATAATATATAATAATTGCATATTAGTGAACCACATGTTCAATGTGACCATCAATAAATTGAACAGTCGTTGGCCACATTATTACGATCACTTGTATTTATGAAAATAATACAACTTTCTTACAAGTTGTATTATTTTCATAAATACAAGTGATCATAATAATTTGGCCACCCACTGTACTATTAATTACATTAGAATAGAGGGTACACAACCTTATGAAGACTGAGGGCCAAACATCTATAAAATATCTCACGTGGTGCGCAGCGGTGGCATATAAATCGCACGTTGTCAGAACCCAAAAAGGAAGAGGTTAAGAAGTTTTTACTTCTTCAAAAGTTCTTCTGCATTGCGGTTAATATCACCAGACACATGCTCCTTGGCAAAATATAATTTTTCATCCCCCACATCGCCTGAAAACATAATTAGTAACATTTATTCTAAATGTCCCTGTATAACTGCATTTTAAATATTTTGGTGCGAATAGCTTAAAGAGAGTTTTACACGGTTTTTGCAAGATATGGAAAGTTCTGACCATTTCTTCTGAACGTAGAGGTGCTCCTCAGAAACCTTTCACTTTTTGGTGAGAGCAATGATCAAGCACTGTCCTGTCAGGTAAGCCAGACAACTTGCTGCAACTTGCACTTGCTGCTGAACCCGCACTTCACACAACCATCCTCAACATCAATCTTCTGGCTAGGCTTTAAATATGGCAGGATCAGATTGTTGCTCGTTTTCACACTGTAGAGTAGCATGCTAAAATCATTGCAGTCCCCAACGAACCCTCATAAATTGACACTACCAAGCGGTTCCTTTACTCCACGACTCTTTTATAACTCAGCGTCAGACGTTCTCTGAAGAATGAAGTCAAATACCGGTTGTTACGTTGCCGCTGCTGGTAACGATGCAGCTGATACAATACGTTTTTCTCTTTCTTTTATTCTTCCTTTTGCAGCCGTTGGGCGCAGATTACGAGAAATTTTAAGGTATCCGACATATCTTGCACGGTTTATTCGGTTTATGAGATATCCCTGAAGTAAATGCAAATTAATTATTCGTGTTATTTTTATTGACGTTAACATCCACGGAAAATTGAAAAAGGTGCCGAAGATATAAATGAAGTCAATAATATACCCAGACAATGTACTTGGAAAACGACGACAGCCACCGAGACAATGGCGGCGGAGATGGAAACCCATATGCTTATTGGTTCTTCGGTACATGAAAATTCAGGCTTGCGGCAGATATTACACATTTCCCCAGAAATTTATTCGGCCGCTAGGCCGAAATTCAAACGTGTTTCGGTAGGAAATCTGCTCACTCGACTTCGGTTGTAGTGATTTGGGCGTGTCACTTTAGCCGACGATACGAATTCAAAACTCATTGGCATAGTTTTTAGGAAAAGATAAAAAATGAAGAGAAGTTTTCAAATAAAGTTATTTCTTTTGAAAAAATATAAACATAAAAAGACGAACGAGAGTTCCCAGATGCAGGGCCCCGTTCCCTTATGCAGAGAGAGGAACTAAGCCCTCATTTCGGGCCGAGAGAAAATCTCGACTGTTGAGAAATGAAATGTAATCTCTAAGAAAATGCCGCTTGCGCCGTAATTCTGCGGAAGATGAAGTTGGCTTAAGTCTCACTACAAAGCGCGCTCGCGTACACGCTGGTGACATTACAGAAATTCCTTTGTTCTAATCTTTCCTCTCTCCCAAATCGCTACAATCATGTAACACGCATGCGAAATTGTGTTATCAATAAAATAACATAATTCTATGCGAAGGTTTAATCAAGAAGTTTCTTTACAATTAATACAATATTTAACTGAATGTCAAAATGCATATTTCAGGATACTAATCTTCGCTTCACCTCAGCAACGTGCTTTTACATTTGTTATTTGTCTGTGAAAAGAAAAACAACTTATAAACGACATTTAATCCACATATTACGTTATGGAAGCTACAATAGGAAATGCACTTTTTGCTATATTGATGATGCCGGTCAATATTTGTATTGAAAAAAGTTACTACATAACATTTATTACGACAAATACAATTATTATTATTATTTTCCTTTTATAGTGCACATACAAAAATAATATTAAGAAGAAGGCACCGATCTTGCTCTCACAAGAAATCCAATTGAAATGACATGTGAACATTATTATTATTATTATTATTATTATTATTATTATTATTATTATTATTATTATTATTATTATTGGCTTACAGGCCATTACTGACCACGCTACACGATTAACGTTTGTAATTTTAGGCCCAGCTTTTCAAATTATTATTATTATTATTATTATTATTATTATTATTATTATTATTAATAATAATAATAATTCGAATTCACAGTTATTTACCGCACAATCTGCGAAAAGAAACACACAAAAACTAATTACAAACTATTTCTGACACTATATCTGGCCAATTATATTTGGCAAAACTTGTCACTGTCGACAAATAGTGACGGCAGCAAAATAAGGTACGTTGTATTCTCTCCAACTGAGTATCGTTGTAGAGGCATAGACAGAAAACAAGTGAGAAACGGAACTCGGGTATATTTCTTTTTTATTCCCTTTTTGAAAGCTCCGTCCGTGAGCCATAACGATTTTACCTGCGGCTATACATTCTGTACGGAACCGACGTGTTGTAAGCCCATCTGAAACAGTAGAGTAAGTTGTTCAAAAAACTTCAAATATTCAAAGTGTTTGCCACCGCAATTCAGAACTAACGAGAGAGAGAGAGGAATACGCTCACCCCCCCCCCCCGATAACCGATGTTCATTTAACTGTCACGATGAAAGTCATTACATAAGAATCCTCATCAAGAAAAATCTACAAAACAAATTGAAAATAGTCTTAAAAATAACATTGATATGCTCCGTTCTGCAAAGCACATTGCGCAACATTATACAGTTCTTCGATGTATTTTACATCGGATCCAAGTTAACTGCACGTTCGACTTAAATTACTTAGTACTTAATTTAACTTTTCTTAAACATCTTAACACAGTTCATTCATTATTACTACACTAGTAATAAATAATTTCTGAAACTAAGTTTATTCTGAGGAAGGTTCTGAAATTTTCTACACAAATATTCCTTTTTTTTATTCTTCTATCAAGAAATGAAGTATCAAACCTGTATCAATTCTTTGCTTTTCGGCAGATTTCTACATGATTCTCCGTACCTTCATTGTCATGTTTTCTAATATATGCTGTATATCCTGATAATTTTCAAAATTCTGCACATAACTGCGTTACCCACAGCTCTACAACCCAACGAAAATGCTCGACAGTGCGGAGAATTGTACACACGGGAGCGATGAAACAGCAGGTTTAGAAAGTACGAAAAGTAACGGTTTGTACCAGCAGTCCTGACCTACACGGTAGTATCGATCGCCCTTGTACATATTTCATTCATTCTCCTCTCCCCCAGGGGCTACTGCTGAATACGCAAGCACTACCTTCGACGCGGCAGTATATCCCTATCCTTCATATGTCTTTCATTCCATCCATCCCACACTACTCCCCGACATCCTGCGTGACACCAAAAGAGGAAGACGCGCCATGAAACTTTTGTTTTTTTCACTCTATCTTCAATTTCCCCCTCCCCCGCACGGTACGCCCTCCTGCAAGACTACCAGAGGTCCGCTAACTTTCAGGAAAGTCACGAAATGTTTTCCGAAAAAATAGGAAGCCTGGAGAGAACCTAAACATGGCAAGATGTGAAAGTGCAAAGAGTTAAAATACAAATTTAAAGAGAAACAAATTTGTAGCTGACGCGCCATGTTCTTCGCTTATTAAGAAACTTTTCTGTTAAGAATTTGCGAGTGAGGAAACAATCTCTCAACCGAAAAATATACAAGAAACTTACGGTTAGGCCGTAGGCATTATGTTATTCCTACTTGTTGGCAACAGACACCTTCACGTTAGGCTGAATCCTAAGCATCCTTTCGTCTCACTCCACATTCAAAAATGTTAGAAGCAAAACTCGAATTTTGAACCGACATTAACTTGCAACCGAACTGCCATCAAAACCATCTTCTCTTATTTGTAAAATGTATTGTTTTGCTGAATTAATAGCGTCTTTCATGACTTCTCCAAGCCACATTGTTCAAATTATTCCCATAAATATGGCGAGTACAGATCGCATTTCCATAATATCACGTGTGGACGTTTTCATGTAAAATCTTCCCTAAATAGCGGCATTTCCACACTATTCCAATGAAATTAACAGAACTGTCAATATTGCTTCATGACTGCTATTGAAATAAATGTCCAGAGAATAGTCAAGAAACGCACTTGCACGGTCTGCAATAACACATATGCGCTTCAAAAATGTCTGAAATATCTCCGCAACACCGCATTCGCTTGCGCAGACAAATTTGTCCTATTTTACAAAGAAGAATGACTCATTTCTCAAACATTTATCCGAACGTTACATCACTAATGAGCTAGATTTCAAGCTTTTGACATGGAACATTTTCTTCATAAATGCTAGAGAAAGTAGTAAAGTGTACATGTCTCATCTCTCTCAGGTCACATACTCTCAGATAAGCTTCTGAACAGTGGTTTCGCACCTTCATGAATACGCCAATGCCAAAGACCTTAGAGAAGATAGTCTGTTTGATTCAAAGGCGAACGTTCTAATCACTTTCGGACGATTACAAGTCGATAAAATAATTTTCTCCTGCAAGAAGGGAGAAAAAGTTTCTTAAACACGAATCCTTTTATTCTGTTGTTTATAGTATCTTATGTTTTACGACAATCAGTAGAATGATTTAAGATGTAATCATTAAAGTGTATTACTTTCAATTTTAATTACAAAAATAACTTGTATTATATTGCAAGTACGTTTCATGAAATAATTGGACATATCTTCAGGTATATACATAATTTCTCATCATGTTTTAAAACGTATGATTTTTTACTTTATTCAAGTATGATTATATGAAGTGGTAAAAAATGTACACCCTTTATTCGAATTTACTGTTTTATTAATTTTGATAAATAATGTTTTAGAAATTAAATTGGCGTGTATTCTTAGGTCTTTGTGTAACACAGATTTTCTTGTCAAGAATACACGCCAGATTAATTTCTGACACCTTATTTATGAAAATTAATAAAACAATAAATTCGAATCAAGAGTGCAATGTTTTTACCATTTCATTTGATCGTATTTGAATAATATAAAATTAAAATCATAGTGTTTTAATATGTGATAAGAACCTATGTACAAGTATGCACCTGAAGATGTAAACAATTAGTTCGTGAAACGTACTTGCAACATAAAATAAAAGGTATTTGTGTAATTAAAATTACAATTTACTGATTAGGAATTAAATAATTCTACTGATCGTGTAAAAACATAAGATACTGAACGTATTAACAGACAATGAACGTATACATTTTTATTTAAAAATTAAAACCAACTTAAATTATTTATAAGAAAATTTTGAGACAACTATAAAGAAATCGATTTATTTTAAAATACAGCAAACTAAAATGAATTTAAGTCTTGCCATAGAATTGTTTTAGTTGTATTATTCATTCCTGTATTAATAATTGAATTATAAATATGAAAAAAAAATGTTAAGGTTTTCAGTGATTAGTAAAATTGTATACGTCTTTTCATACGTTAGTTAATGCTTTTGCTTTCACTATGATAAAACATTTCTTTCTGTGAGATTTTTTTTTCATATTCGCCAGTAGACCACTTTCGGTGTTCAAGAAGTTTTTTTTTTTACTTTCCCACATACGTACGTATACACGGAGTAATATACGTCGTATAGGGAATGTTATGTAATGCTGCAGAAAATCGATTTCGTGATTTCAAGGGAAATACACGTTTTGGGGTCCCCAGACTCCGGAAAAGTAATTTTTTTCAGCCCGTCCGTCTATCCACCTGACTGGTGTCTGCGAAGATGACTACGTAGCGCCTAAACCACCCGTAGAATGTTTTCCAGATTAAAGAAACCCCTGTCCATCTGCCACGAGTTCAAACTTTGAGATTTTGAAAAACATTCTTCAAAATTTGGGGGGACTACGTGAGGCCTTTCCGACATTTTCAAAATTTTCTCAAAAAGGCTCCAATTTTTGTCTTTATATTTCTTGTAAGAATAGAGTAACATAGACTTACAAACGTGGTATAGGTCCGATTTTCAAGGTTAACTCTGAATTTTCTAAGATTTCAAAAGTTTTTTTTTTTGTGTGTGTCTTCCTACAGCAACAAAATTAAAGATAGAAATATTTCCTTCAAATAAAATTTGTTGTCCATAGTAAATTCTTTCATTACGTTCATGTACATTGTTTTGAAAATTTGAAAAGTCTTAGCGCAATATTACGTGAAATATGTGCAATGTTATAAAAAAACGCAATTTTTTTTTCTTGAAAACGGCTCCAAATATTTTCTTTAAAATTTTGATAGGGATGGTACTAAATGTAGTCTATTGCTCTAAAAAATGTTCAGTTCTTTCAAAAATAACAAAAATTTAATTTTTTTACTTGTCTCTCACGTCGTTAATATTTACATTAGAGGCAACATACAGTTGTACATGTTATAAGTACATGTGCTTTAAATAATGCCATACGAAGTTTCATGAAAACTCAAACATTTTCCGTGAAACTAGCTCAAACTTCCGCATTTTCAGGAACTCTAAGACGCCATTTTCTCAAAAACGGCCCCATATGTATTCTTCAAACTTTTCGAAGGGATTGTCTTAATTGCACTCTTTAATTTGACGTAAAGTAAACTTCGGGGTATTTTTTTTTTAAATACACGAATACAATTTTTTCTGAAAGATCTCTCTCGCCTTTAATTTGCACATATCCAGTAATTTGCAAACACAATTGCATTTGTGACTTCAACTGCTTGATATGAAGTTTGTCGGAAACTCAATAGTTATCTATGAAAAGAGGTTCAAATTCCGCAATTACAGTAGCGCTTAAACGCCATTTTCTTAAAAACGACTCCAATTTTTTCAAAGAAAATTGCCATTTATGGCGTTGTTTCACTATTCTTTAATATTTTTAACATCATATTTCCGTTCTACTATTAGGAAACTGAAAAATTAAGGAATTTGACAAAAATGTATTTTAGACGGCGATGGCATATGGCAATTGGCAAGAGTATGTGGCAAGTTCGTGTAGCTAGACGAGACCAAAGGAAATGGAAAACTAATACGGGAGAGTTTGTGCCATTCTGTAGCACCACTAGTTTACGTATATTTTCACACTACTTTTTATCTTATAAACGGTCATTTTCGCGTACGTTTGATTTTAAGTTCCTTTAATTTTTTAGGCAGACATTCACATAATCAATTTTTATTGAATTCATACAATTAATACCTTTAAAGCAAATTTAAAAAAAAGCATCAAGGCAGTCTTTGAACTTATTATAACTGAATAATTTTAAATGTTTTTCAATACAATATTATTTTCACTTTATTTGCAATTCCTCATACGGCGAAACACTACGTTCTGCAACTGCTGTGTGCTCTAATGACTACAAGAGGAATTTCCACCCCAAAGAATCGATCGAGCGTGTGACCTTCCATCTGACATTTACATTACTGACAATGAAATATTGGCGTTTAGCGAAGCAAACCACCCTAACGATTACTGATTGACAAAATCGTACATTTTACAGTGTTGAAATCCAACACCAAGTTTCTTCAACATTTGATGCGAGAAATATCACGAGCTGCTGACCTGGCGTATGTCATAGATTCAAATTATTAAAGCTTTGAATTTCATTATTTATTCTTTGAAAATATCGATTAGGTAGCTGGCCCAATTATGCCTTCAACGCAAAGCGTACACGAGTAGCTTGCCATTATCTGCGGGACATCAAGATCTTTCTTTGAATTTTTCTTGTGACGGATCTTTTCTTTTTGCCGGCGCAAGTCTTTTCAGAGACCTACCCCATTTGCATCGCCGGATAAAAGACATTACGACTCTTTTCCTTTGAATGACGTTTGACAGGCACATTCACTACATCTACAAAGAAGACTCCTTTGCTTAGTGAGTTGCTGGAATGTCACCGAAGCAACATATTCTGAATAAGACAGGTTTTGAAACAACATGAACTGGATATGTACTGACTGTATGACTTGGGGGGGGGGGGATATTTTTCTGATCTTTTCGGCTTCGATGAAAAGGGATGATAGAAAACTGTGAAGAAGATTCTCGCAAACTAGTTCATGGACTTTGGCAACAATATTCTCGCCTTGCTTCTATATGAGGTTGAACTAAATTACGAAACAAACTTTGTAATTGCTCGGTGTGAAGATCAATGAACCTGATATTTGCGGAATCTGTAATTAGTTCTAGTGCCCAAACAACTGTTCGCCTTTAACCTCGGGTGCGATTACAACGCTACAAGAAACACGATACGGACAAGTTTAATTTAAATGGACGGTTTTAGGTTTGCGTACCATTGCACCCAACAAAAATACCCAGCGGGTCGTCAAAAAAGGCACGAAAAGGGCTATTGGCGAAAGCCACGAATATCTCCAGCACCTTTCATGCGCTTATTTCAACCGGTGATGGGGGCATGGATCCTTTGTACTCGCCTGGTATGCTATAAACGCGTTTTATAAGAAGCTCGCAATATCAAACGCCCTTGACCACCCCTGCCGGGCCGACGCGACGGATGGCTCCAATATCGCACGTTTTTCTCATAACATAAAAATTATTATTTCTGCCCGGCCCAACCCATTCAAGATGTTACAATCCACAATGATCCAAAATGTAAAATATGTTCCTATTTACTTAAATTTCATTTGAACGATCTAAACTTTACTTTTTCTGAAAAATCAAGTCGTTACAAGATCTTTTGATTTTGATTTTTGGGTGAGAAGCTGTAACGTTATCTAAAAAAAATGGCCCCACATTTTTTTGATAAACTTTGTCCTCGGAAAGCATGGAAAGCGTTTAAAACCAATTGGGCAGGCCTCGTTTTCGTTAAAAATGTCTTAATTTTTGAAAACTGCTTAGTTTAATTTTTTTCGGCGACTTCCTGTAACATTGAAGAGAGAGATTTTTTCTAAATAAAAGTATTCTTCAAAGACATAACGTCATTTGTATTATTCGAAAATATCAATTTTCACACAATTTTGTATGAAAATTAAAGCAATTTTTCAATAATTAATTGAAAAAGGCTCCCAAGTCTTCCTTTAATTTGTTACCTCGTATGTGGCTAAGGGCGGTAAAGATGGACCCATTTTCAGGACAAATTCTATATTTTCCAGAATTGCAAAACATTGACATTGGAAAAGTACAATATTGATTACAGATACTTTTTGATAAATGAATTTTTTTTAAATAATTACATCTATAAATACGGTCATGTAGAATTAAAATAATAGTAGCTTTCGAGTAGTTTCTGAATGTCGTTAATACTATTTATTAAAAAATCTCAAAAATCGATTCAATTTTCTTTAAATTTTTTCCTCGGATAGAGTAAAGGACGCTTAAAAATGGCGCTCTAATTTTTCGAAAATTGTATAAGTTAAAAATAATGTGAGTAACCAATAGGTTTTTTAAGCGTCCGGAAACAAAGCTGACAGTAGCCGTGCGAATAAACTTGTAACCTGTTGACTCGAAGGGCATGAGTTCGAATCTCAGCTTGAAGCAAAAATTTTGCTGGCTGGAAACACTTTTGCAGGTTAAAGTGGTAGTATAGTATTGCATGACATGCGAGAAAGAACGTGCTGATTAACTGACACTAGAAATACTAGAATTCCACACGTATGGTTTTATTTTTATTGCTTAATGGACAAGTGGGATTTGTCTTCCAAGTAGGATGAAGCCGTAATCGCCATTCATTAATAAGCAGCGGTACATTTGTAATATTTTCATTGATTTTTCTTATCCCCAAATTTTTTTCCCGTAATTTTTTTTCCAGTGCGCTTTTTGAAACATTCAATCTTTGCGAGAGCTTACTTACCTAACTTTTAAGAAAGTTGCACCTTTTGAACAATTTGGCTTCGCCCAGCACGCGCATGGGACGCGAGAAGACACTATCGCATCGTTGACAGAAGAAGAAACGAAACGAGTAAGTACCGGCAATAGCCAGAAAATTATACAGTTTACTTACAGTTGGTACCGTATCAATGAAATGTGAGATCTGTGATGCTCTCTTCTTTGCACGTGATAAAAACTAGTGAAATCAGTTGTGTGAATTGTTTAAATGGGAAAATAAGTTAACCTTTACGTAATTTACCAAAGGAAATGAAGAGGTGTTATTTGCTTGTTTGATTGAAAACCCTTTTCAAATAAATTGCAAAATCCAGTTACTTTTGAGGAGAAATGGATACAGAATTAAGTTCATGAATACGCCCATTAAAAATAATTAATATTGTGGAATTGGTACGTAGGCTAAAACAGCTTTACAAAAGAAACCTGTTTGCTTAGATTCGTAGAAGCCACAAAAAATGGGAGGGAATGGTACAATAAACTTCATTTCGATAATGTTGTTTGAACGTTAATGAAACGTTGAAGAGTGACGGGAAGAGAGACCAAGGCAAGAGAAGAGAAGGCGCGGGAAGAAAAAAAGGCGAGACATGCGTGAGGACAGGCGGGGAGGCAGGGAGAAGGGGCATTCAATTCAATTTCTTATTTAAGTGACGGAACTCAGCCTATTAGGCCTCCTCTTCCGCCTGACCACACAAATTTCGCCACGCTCCTTTTATGGAAGAAAGAAGGTATCACTCAGGCTACGAAACGGGCGATACATTTGACTTTTAAATTTATCACAGAGACTTCTTTTAGATTGACTGATTGATGATTAGTGATTCCGGGCACGTCAACTAACAGAGTCATTGGCCACGTAAGTGTAGTGCATGTTGGTTTACTTGGAAGGTGGCGGTGATCTTTTCCCCCACTGTATGGCGAAATCCGGCGCCGACCTACCGCCAGAAAATTATACAGATTGGCGGCGAGTGGGGTTTTTCCCAACCAGGAATCTCCCACCAGCGCGGCACCGCTCCAGCCGGGACAAGCTCTACGCTCCCGACCGGCCTCCCGGCTTTTGCGATAGTGTAGTGCATGTTAGTGGAAGTGTGTGTGTAAGGGATAAGGATCGGACAAGGAAGAAAAAGGAAAGATCCCTTGCGGTCCGTAGCCTGTTTGTTAGAGAACTGCTACAGCGTCGAAATCTACCGATCAGAGAAGCTAGCCGCTAGAATTCCCCTCCAATCAGCGACTGAACTCCACCCAGTTAACAAGCCAGTGCCAAAATTCCTGTCACCGTTGGGCCTCGAACCTAGGACCTCCCATTCATAGGGACTGCAGTGAGATCATTTGATGCCCTGAGCACTTTCTTCCGGTGACGTCTTTTAGACTTTAGGATGTTTTACGTACAGCAAATCTACAACACGGGCCAGCCGGATTTACTTTCCCTCCGAAGGAAGGCGTACGAAGTGATTCTTAGCCCATAAACATCCACAGCTTCGATCGGGTTTAAACCAAAAAACTTGGATAAAGAGCCCGATATGATTTTATACCACCAACTCCGCTAGATAGCGGAAAACAGGTGCGGGCAACGAGTGCGGCCATCGGCGGCGGCGACGCAGGCCCACGCGGCACCACGCAGGAATGGCGACGCGGTGTCAGTGCAGAACCGTACAGAGGAGAACTCACGCGCAACTACACGAAAGCTATTGACCCCGTTCGGCCGAGCGCACAACGCCGCGCTCTTTTGATACGAAACCGTCTGCGGCAATAATTCTGCAGCCGCTCCGCTCCGGCGCGTTGCGTGGGAGGCGCTGCAGTCCCACTTACACTCCACAAACTCCCAGGATGGCTTGGAGTTCTGCTATTAGAGAAGGGTTCTAAGTTTAGAGATCGCGGTTGCTTAAGTCAAACCTGTCATAACAAACTTAATTGGGAAGTTTCTCAAGATATAATGATCATGCCACATGCACGACTCTACAGTGCACGACTGCAGATGTCTATCAGCATCTCGTACGTTATCAAGTAATAGAACGCGAATAAAGAAATACAAATGTACAAAATTATGTGTACCCAGAAATGGGTATGTTCACTATTCTTGGAGACGTAGAATTTTGGACTTCTTGAATCAATGAACAAATCAACATCGGTCGAAGAGGGCATATACACAGCTCGTTACGGGTCGAGAAAACCAGCGATTAGCTGGACGCGGTTTCAATACGGGTAAGGTGTCGGGAATTTACTGTGTTTAATATGTCTAAGGTGGTGGCGCCTGCCGGAGTCGAATTCCTGGGTCAACTGCCCTCACTATTTTCTGGCGCGTCAACTACTTTGCCCTTTAGTTTCGTGAGTGTGGTGCATGTTATGGCTGGGAATTGGCGATGCTCCTTCCCCGGAATGTGATATCCGGTGCCGATCTACACTTCGGCTTGTGAGGTCACCCCCAGGTATCTTCCACTCCACCCCAACCGGGTTATGTGATATGCACCCAATTGGACTTCCGCTGTGTGTGCGAGCGTAGTGCAAGTAAGCACACGAGTATGTTGGTAGGGGGAGAGGAGGGGAAAATATGTGGAAAGGAAGAACGCGTGCGGTTCGTGGCCCGTTTGTTAGGGTATGGAGAATCCGCGGAGAACTGAAAATAGGAGCATCCGGCCGAATGAGTTCTCCAGTTAACGGCTGAATTCGATCTAGGCTAGTGTCGAAATCTGCACTTTCGGGACTCGAACCCAACGACTTCCCGAACAGAGACGTTGCATCAGCAACAGTTGCTGTACTGAGCCATCTCGGTCGATCTCTGCTCACTGCCTTTGAAGGAGCCCGGTCAATGCCTCAGCAGCACCCGACGTCGGACCTGTCGTCGGACGTGCATGATCCATCCTTCCCTTCCCGTCCTCAGGGCTAAACGAAGCGCCGATGGTTCCGGCTCTTATGACCCATTCCATTGATTCAGAAAATCTGGGCAAACTTCGGATATCTGGCAATGTTCCCCAAGCCACTAAACTTCCCTCATGGTGGGAAAAAGCATAACACACAAAAAAAGACCAAGGGCCAGGATAAAGGTTGGAGTACTTTTCACCGAAAAACAATTTCTGTGACGTGGAGCACCATATCCTTAGAAATTGTACGGGCATTGTAATGAAAAGCCACTGCGAGAGAGCTGTGCGCAAGCACAGTTGCGTGAGAGAACTGTGCGCAGCACAGTTGCGCGAATACATAAACAATTGCAGAGCTTATTACATTAAACATCTACATCATGAGTCAGGACGGTACATACTAATGAAGACGCATGCGTACACTAACCATTATGCAGCCGCATTCCGTTGTATTCGTACCATGCCCGGTCAAACAACTCATGCGACGAAGCAAACTTAGTTTCGAGGAAGGGAAGAGAGACTGTGTACAAACGTTTGATGTAAGAAGAACCAAATTTAACTTCGGGATTCAGAGAATATTCATTCAAGACATAATTTAAAAAATAAAATATAATTGTATAATACATAAAAGTAAGCAATATGGCACACAAAAAAGTATGAAATTGCAAAATTAGCACACAACAGACAAAGCAAGAACAAAAAAAAAACACATTAGAAATTTACAACTTTGTTAAATGCAATAAGTGTAACCGAATATGATGCAAGTGAAACCATAAAAAACGAATATAATATTAATGTAGAAAGACGTAGCAATTACAAAATATTAAGAACCGTCTACGAGCGATTGATTCTAACCAGGGGAAACAAATCGCCAAACCAGCATTATCAACATGAACATGAAAACACCCTCGCCCACCGTATGACAGACTGACAACGGACTGCGAATACACCCGCTCGCGACCACAGAGCAATTCAGCAACCGATGAACCGACCATCGCAGGGAAGCCAGCAGTTCAACAGCCAACGAGGCGCGTCACGTAAAAAAAAAAGACGGATAAAATGGCCTCTCTGGGAAAATGCCACTGTTCTTCCGGCCGGCTGACAAGGCTCGCCCCTCCCCAGGGCGCCGGTTTCCCATTAACCCTGCGTTTGACGCCGCTCGTTTAAGCCCCAGCGCCCACCCGCGGCCCGACCTGCGACGCCGCCGTTAGGTGGTCGCCCGCCCACGCCCGCCCCCCACCCCTCATCGACGGCGTCGACGACAGCGGACGACCTGTCGCGCCGAAGACGCCCCGCCCCCGCCCCAGCACGCCCACAGCGAAAACTAAGTTAATTAGGCGGTGCGTTCGCTAAACGCTCTCGGAGGCGATTAAGGAAATCGGCGACTGAGTGGGAGCGACAAGCCTGAGCCCGGGAGGGGCGGGGTGTTGTGCCAGAGGCGTCGTGCGCCTGTAAGCAGCGTGCGGTGCGAACGCAGCGCCCCGGGCAAAAACACCGCTCGCTCCCAGCCAATAACGCGCAGGAGAACAGCCACAGCGCCATTGAGCGTTGCTTATTCAGGGCTGAGATAAAACCTTCGGAAAGCCTTGGGTAACCCCGATACTATTTTAAAATTTTTAAATTATAGATTTAATATCCATTTTTTTATTAAGTTCCAAAACAAAGGTAACACGTTCTTGTGAATATTTTTTTACATTTATTTACCCATTGAATTTCCGATTATTATACGATTATCATGACTACTACTCGACTAATATTTAAGTACCTCAACATTCGCGAGAGTAAGGTTCCTAAAAGCATTGCGAATGTCTACTGCACTAATGTGTAGTCTATCTTTTAATGAAAAAGGGTGGGTTAAGTTCCTTCATATCAATAAACTGTTTAAAAACGTAAGAAAAAAATATCTAAAAAAACAATTGCAGTGAACCGAGTAAGTGCTACTACAAAACAGAATTCACAATTAACATGACAATGAGAAGAAATTAAACAATGTTTGAAAGTTTTCAAAGTTGAAAGTGATTGGATACGAGAGTGGGTATTTCTTTCAAACCCCCTTTCGTTGTTCTAATATCCAAATATGGAAAAGTTGCTGCTTCTATTTCTCTCTTAAATTGCGAAGATATTTCCACATTCGGATCACGTTCGAATGTCCTTTTAGAGCTTGCTAAAGTTTTAGAACACCATTATCCGTTTTACACAGAAGTTGCTCCAGGATGCAGTTTCGCATCCAATACTTCATCATTACGTTCCAGGAGGTTTTCTTCGCTGACAATTTCCCGAAGCAAGTGAATCGAATTATTTTACAATTCTGTTATTCTATTAATGTGAATTGATATTTCAACTTTGATATATTGACAATGTGATACTCAGTTCCGGTGTTTGCCGAGTTCGTTTCCGAAATTACGCTTATAAAGGAAATGTGTTCGCTTAAAAATAAAATCAAAAAGTACGATCAAAAGTCGCATTTGCGAATGTTCAAATAGATAGCATTTCTCTAATTGCACATGTTCGGCGAATAGCGAATTGGTGCATGTTGAGGGATTACTATATAAATAAGAAGAAAAATGTTGCCTAGTCTCTGACGCTGGGCCACTTGTTTCTCTATTGCCCTTTTCATGGAAATTAAACGACTTTAAAAATTCTTTCTTTACGGAAAATGATGTCGGATTTATTATCATCATTATCATTATCATCAGCGCCATTAAAATTCTGTCAACATTATTTGGAATCGTCAAACAATGTACGTTTTGGTTAAGATTACTACTCTTGCTTGCACAGTTTTAAGCCGCAGAATAGAATAAATAATTCCATATTGATACAAATGCCTTTACTTAACTCTTTGATTTAAGTAATAACTTAACTAACTTTTTTATTTGCCTTGAGAGGTAATAATAGCGCTAGCGGTGTGGCAAAGAAATGCATTTCAGGACCCCAGAACGACAAGGTTCCATCTGACTTATCGCAAACATTAGGTGACAGCATTTTTAAAGTTCTACGCAAAAATGTATATGGAACTGTGACAGTTGTCTAGAAACATTTTGAAAACCCATTTAATATGTTGAACAGACACTGGAGAGTTCGAACGTATCAAAACATCATACTCTTTAAAAAAGTGTAATATATCCTTGAAAAAATCTCGTAAATTAAGCAACCGGATACGCAGTTTAGTCCTATAAAAATTAAATTCATTTTCCATGTTTTAAAACCATGAACTCTTGAAAGTCAGGGGCATATGCTTTACTATATAATGACCACAGTCATCATCTAATATTATCCCTTCCGTGTAATTTCGCCGATAATATTGCAACCGAAACCAGAAAATTATCCATATTTACCTATCAAAATATAGCATATTTTACCTCATAACGTTGGTCACGAAACAAAAAAGAATAAATTAAATATTGACATGATAGATATATCCCAAATTACTTAACCACGGATTTAATCAAACAGGGAAATTCACAGCCAACCCCAAATACTAACATTTATAACTTATACTACTAAAAGCTATTAAAAGGTTTAAATAAAAATTCTAATGAAATTCTGTGAAACATCAGGCTATTTTTCTTGACTTAACTAACATGGCAGAATCCCGTCCAAATGGCACACGTACTTAAAAAATACATAATTGGGTTTATTTAATAGTTGAATTACACTGATGATAACTCATCTGATAAAGGAATTCTGTGATTGTAAATGAAATCACAAGAAAATATTTTTGTAACGTTGCACTACACGCTGGAAACGGAAGTCTTATTCATTCCATTAGTAGCACTCATAAAATATCATTCCCAACAGTAGAAGGAGTAAATTTAAACCCAATTCTGAAATCTCAAACTACAAACAATACACGAACATTAAGCTCTCTTTTTTCGATCCATACCCAGCACAAAATTCAGTTGAAGGCACAGAGAACAGATGTTGGAATTTTTCCTCCAGAACTACAACAATAACGGACTGGAATAAGTCGCCTGCGACAGCCATGAAACCCTTTACTCTAGGTGTACAAATATTTAAAAGTATATTAACTAATGATATTTGTAAACTTTATTAATTAATAAGTTAGGCTTATTAAAACAGTTATTATTGTTAGTATTGTGATAATTTCTATTAAATGCATTGCTTTACTACATATATAATTATATTCAAAGTAGTATTTGAATTGGAGAGTCGTGACGTATTGTGAAGTGTAGTGCAATAGAGAAGTAGAAAGAAAAGTGAAGTGCAAGTGTTGCGAAGTAAAGTGGGCTATATTTGTAAGCTAACATATCTGTGCAGGACAGCCATAAAATGTAGAGTTAATTCTATTATTGTTATTTTGCCTCTATTATTATTATTATTATTATTATTATTATTATTATTATTATTATTATTGTCTTATAGTGTTCTGCAACCAGGTTGTACAAACCTACCTGCAGAAATAATATCTATAACGATAGGACACTACTTCTCTTTAAAGTTTCTTTAGACAGATTTAATTTCGACTATCATTACATAAAAAACTCGCATATTAAATTCTTAACCTGAAACATGGAGAGGAAAATACGAAAAAATCTCATTAACTAAGTTTTCTTCATGCCATAAAATTACTATTGATCCAATATAGCCTACATGTCCCAATTTTCTACCCGCGATTCACGTTTCAGTAGCCTAATACATAGTTAATTAAACGCAGGAACAAGATGAGAGCGAAATGGTCATTTCCTTTCCTACCCACTGATCGCAGAAGGGGCCGAAAAAGCCGCGTGTTGCAGCCACCTCGACAATTATCGACCATACACTGCAGTTTGCAGGACCAAACCTCGGTTTTTCTGTTTCTAGAAATTCTCTGACCTCCATCAAAATTCCCCTTACTTTTTCGCATCCGATCGAGAATCCTCACACCTCCGGATTTTCCCGCAGGATTCTAGGAAGCGGCTACGTTGCGCAAAATACAGCTGAACTTCCCCGTGAGCGGACTAACCCAACGTTCCCGGTCGGAGACGGCTGTTCTCGCTCCCGTAAGCCACAGACAACGGGCAGCAGACAGATGCGTGGCGTTGGAATTATTTGGAATCGAACACCTAACAATGACGACGACAACTCATTTCGAAACGAATTCTATGGAACATATTTTCATCGGCAAATTCTTTATGTTATTTGCATAATGCAGAGCGAATGCATTGCTACAATGTTAAATTATACAATAATTCTACGATATGAATGACCTTGTTTAAATTTGCAGTATTTACCAATATCTGAATGTTTTGTCAATAAATTCAGGTGAATTTTATAGCGTCAGTACAGTTACAGTAGCTGCATGAAGCGAAAATCCAAGACTGCGTGTGCAACTGTGAGATAACATGATATGAACGCACGATTCACCTTCATAAAACAACTCCTCTTTAACTGAGGTTTTATAGAAAATTGTAAAATTTAATTTACTTAAAAATATCCTTTACAATAAGCCAATAAGCACTCTGATAATTTATTACGGAATTTATGTACGGATTCCCTCAGTTGTACGGGAACATACAAGGAATTCCTATAAGAAATAGACTGGAAAAATAAGAGAAACCATTAATGTCCAAAACTACAACTGAACTGTAAAACAGGAAAAACAGATGTGCAGGGGAACACATTCTAGGGTCGCGATCTAACTGCGAAAAGCCTAACACGGAAACCTACATTTACTTTCACATACGGAAACGATTTCAAAAGTTCGCCGTTCAATCCCTAATGCTATGTTACGTATTTTTGGATATCCTAGCCCATACGAGAAGCGTTCTATTTTGCCTATATGCTGTTTCATATTTTTTCAATTCGGATTGACGCATTACTGAAATCTAACACTTGCTTCACTGTATACTCATCTCTTTAAAAAACTTGCTTTTTTAGACATGTTACATTTTCAATAAGGACAATTTAATTCTTACCAAAGCTTTGAATTCTCTCAAATGCTTCAAAAACAACCCTACGCCAAGGCGTAAGAAAAGTGCTTCTCTAACAGGTGTTACAAAATCAAGATGCTGTGCGAAAACAAAGGGTAACATTTGTATCTATTGACAAACGTCGAGTCACAACACATCAACATCCAAACTATTCCTATTTTCCTCCCACCCTTTGTGTTTCCTTCACTTCTTCCCCCGATCACTGAAAGAGCAGCATCGAGACTTCCCAGCCCACGGGCGCCGAGCTAAACGTTCGCGTTCCAACCTGGCAACGCGGTCGCTACGGGGAGGGAGGGCACCCGCCGCCCTCCTAAGCCGGGGATTACGGGAGCCCGCGCGCGCCTGCCCGCCCCCGCCCATCGGCGCGCCGTGACGGCAACGCCGCGATTGCGTCGCGCGCAGCGGCAGCACCACGAGGGAAAAAAAAATTTTAAAAAATGGGAAAACGCAATGTGTGCACGCGCGTTTCCAATCACGCTGGCCGCTGGACGTCAGACGATGTTGCTTGGCATTCGTCTCGTCGCAGCCCGCCCTCCCACGTCTGCCAGACCCCCGTCATCGCGCAGGCAATCACCGAACGCAAACTAACGAGCCGTGAGCAAGCGCTGCGTCGCGTCGCGTCGGCCCCGGGCGCGGGGGAAAACGGTCGCTCTCGTTCGGACGCTCCCAGCGCCCTCCCAATAACAGCCTTTGGCGTTTGGCAGGAAAGTTGGGAGACGCAGGAATTACAACCTTCAATGTCAATGCAAGTGCGCTAACTGAAGAATATCGCGAGAGCGAGAGCGGGAGCGGGAGCGGGAGCGGGAGCGGGAGCGGGAGCGGGAGCGGGAGCGGGAGCGGGAGCGAAGAAAACATTTAGCGTAAAGAAAATGTATATAATGGATGTTCGAAAACATTTAGTATATGAATTATCTTACTTTCAAGGCGAATAGGAGAGTCTAGGCAGTATTAAGGGAATTACTGGAAGTATGTAGAATTGTCAAGGGAGAGAAATGGTTCAAGTGACGACTAAGAGAAGAAACTGAGAAGAGGAGGAAAAGGGAAACCTAGAAAAGAAAAATGTGACCTCTTAAGACAGAATGACACTAGAAACACTTGTAAGTAAGGAACTAAACAGATTAAATGTAAAGGCTGATGCTACTGAAAACAACAAAAGACTGGAATAATTAACGACTCTAACATCTTAACAAAAGGCTGAAAATCAGGGTTGATTGATTTAACTATACAAGAAACGGACAGACCGAATTTACAAAGGTCACAAGAGAACGACGTCAATTCGTTCAGGGTGTTATATTTGGTGACTACGGAATAGCATTTCGGGTAAACCAACTAAAGGTATGAATCAATAGCCTCATGATGGGGAATACCTAGTTTGAACAATGCGGTACCGGAGCCAATGCTAACAGACGGTGACATTTCTGCAAAGGGCGAATATCAACACAGTTCGAATACTACAACGCGGCGCTTCCTAATGGAATATTCAGATCATTTGCAGTTGCTCTGTCGGGTTCTGACAGCTCATTATACACCGGAATCGCCCAAAATAAACAGCATACGCATGCCTTTGAACAGTGCAGAATTACGATTTCGCTAACACCGAAGAAATTCAGAAATGTCTAATGGTGAACTACCCTTTAAATTTCAGTTGACTCATTTGTCCGTTAGTTCGATTGTTCATTTGTTGAAAGAGCAACACAACCAATTCTATTGCCCCATCATAAAATCATGAATAAAAACCCTGCTGTTTGTTTGGAACATACTCAAATCAAATATCCAATTCAAGAGGTATTGCACCGTGAATTTGCGGATTCATAATTCATTTTCTGACTCGCGAGAGGTATTGATTTCAAGAGTTCTCGTTCTCTGACATGGATTGTTTTTGCAGGGATGACGAGTTTTGCCCAGTGGTGTACCCATATGGCATATAGTGGCGATTATAGGCATTAAGAGGCTTTCTGTCAACATTTCCCGCACTTATATCTACAATTTTTTCCAACTCAACGTTGTCCGGGTATTTGGTTACCACAGTAGTATTTTAAGGAAAGCAAAGGATGCTTTCTGTCAATGGTGAAAAAAAAAGAAACTCGCCACCCCGGTGCTACCATTTTCGGATGCCAACATTGCCGTCGCCCCCTTTCCCCACCACTATTTCAGATGTTTTGCTAAATCCGTCGTGTCATCTCTTAACGCCTCTTCCATGCATTATTATCCCTTGGTCGCGGGTGACACACCCGAGGTACAGGGTCCTTGGATCAAAGGAGCGGTTGCGGTCTGTTGCGCTTTGTGTGTGTGTGTGTGTGTTCAATAATACTGAAAACCCATTATTTAGAAAAATATCGTAGCAGGTTTACATATTTTTTGTCATGCGCAGGATGTACACTTTCCAACGTATGAGAACATCTCAGCTAAAGCATACGGATGAATGGAACCCGAGTGGAATAACCTGTAGTTGGGTTGAGTCAGCTGTCGGTCAAAATGAAAATAGTTAAAAAAAAATACGGACTACTATTTAACTTGCATCGCTTGCTCATTTCCCAGTCACCGCCCAGGCTTCTGGCTCCGCTCTTCGGCCTCCGCGATTAATATCAAACATCGGACCAAGTCAACGCAGAATTTCCACCGATTAACGCAAAAATGTACAGCTATCTTCATTCACCTCGCTGCTCGTATAACTACTACTGAAGTATTTAAATATAAACTTAACTTTGTACATCCTTTAAAGAACGTGTGTGTAGATTTAGATTTAGATTTACTCAGTAAAAGAAAAAAAAAGTAAAAACTGTATGTGACGTAGGGGTGAAAAGATTATCTGCGCACGTTTTCTTGAGTTCCAGAATCCCTTCCCGTCCTTTCAACTCTAAATGGTTGAAAGATGAGTAAAAGTTTAACATAAATAAATAAATAAAAATAAATTTTAGAAATCGCAAGATTAGCAACATTTGAAAAATAGTAATTTTTGTTTCTGAGTTATAGCAAACTTATTTGCATCGGTACAGAATTGCAAGTATAAATATAAATTCTGTACATGTACACGAAATGTTGAAGTTGCTTGCTTACATTTTACGGTCATTCTACTAACTACAATAGCTAATTCAAACACACTACTTCAGTAGTAGTTACGTGCAACATCGTCTTCAATTTCCGCACGTGTGCCATTTTTTAACGCATTGATTCAACTCAAACTGTATACGATCATATCTTGTGACTTCATTTTTTAAAAATATTTTCATGGTACTCTAACGAAACTGGAGGGTGTAAATATTTTAATAACATTACGTCAATGTGGGTTCCTTTCTTATGACGTCCACGCACCTCCGACGTGATACGCAACAAATTCCTACGTAAAAATCCCAAATATTACATATTACGACACCAATTAATGAAACTTCGAAACAAATTAACTTTAGAGACAATACACGATTTCGTTGATTGTGACAGTGCCGCACCTCGTGCAATGAGATAAAACAGAATTTTATAAAAACAAAATTATCATTCAATATGCATAGACGTAATTGAGTTAACCTTCGATGGCAAATAAATTCAATGGGTTTTGAGGGTGTCCCACACTACCTTCCACCCAAATTGGAAAAATACATTATGATGAGAGCGTTAATTAAAAAAAGTCGATATCTCGTGTGCTTCAACTTCGTATTTACAAAAAGTGAGGCGCGGGCGCGGGCACGACGCCGGTGGCGTCGTTTCGGGGCGAGCGCTTCGATCGCGCGCTTGTTGCTTAATGCAGCGCGGGCGCGCGGGCGGGCGGGTGGACTGTCACGTGACCCGCCCCCAAAGGCCGCGGCGTTTCTCCCTCGCCGCGGGGGAAGTTGGCGGAAACTTTGGGGGCAAGTTACGCGACACGTGGGATCATGCCGTGGGAGGCAAGCGGTGGAGGTGGCGGTGGCAAATTCCGAGGGAAACGAATGCCGATATTAAGCGGAATTTAGAGCGACGCTCATGTTAATTTACGGCGACGGGGCGTTACGTGCAAGAGCCTTCTTGTGAAGTCAGGCTCCGTAATTACAAAAGGGAACATGTCAATGAACCGCGATACACTAGAGTAAAAAGAAAGGAAAAATTGAAATGGTGAGACCTACGAGAGTAATACAATAACTAGTGGTTCTACAGGACGCCATACATTCTCGTATCATTGATAACAATTAAGATGCAACTAATCGAGGGCTACAATTTTGCAAAATATAATAATTAAGTAGAACCTAAAAAACACTATCAATATTTTACACACACACACACACACAACCACATTGTTTGAAATACAGCTCATAATGTGCTTTTGTAACATTTTCTGAAAGATTCTTAAGAAAAATTTACCTTTGGCTCATATAGAATGGCCAATAATTCGCTTATCAACGCTAAACACATACACATGGCGGAATGCGTTCATTTAATTTCTTTGTCACGTCAATAGTGGCTCCAAGTCACCTTAAGCTTTTGGTAGATTAATACTCACACTTATAAATAAACTTTTCCTTTAAAAAAAATTACGAACCAAAATATGTTCTCTAAAATTTTAATAAACAAATTGTTCAGTTATTGTTTGCAATATTTATTTTACAGTCGGTGCCGTTTAGTCACAATACGAATAGGGGTACTACGCAATATCGGATACTTATGGCTACATCACGAACGTTCTTATCTTGTCTCCATTTTTTCTTAAAGTGGAACCAACATTTCAGTTCACGCGTCTACCTTCCTCACTTTTTCACGGAACCGAAAATGTATTGCACTCACATTAAACAAAGCGTATGCACTGCATCAACTAACGGCGTATGTTGCCGTCTCACCAAAACGATGATCCATTGAAAGAAACTCGCTATTAAAAGCAGAAGAACGAATAAGATACGTTACCTTTTCATATTTCTTCTTCTGTGATTTTAAGGGCAAGGAACAACTGCAGCTCGCTAACAAACGTCCACATAAGAGAGAAATGCCGCGTGAAAGATGAAAAGTAACCACGGAAAAAAACAACAACTGAAAATAGGGAGAAATCCAGGAGGGAGGAAGGAAAACAAAAAGTACAATTCCAAAGCGAAGATAAAATAAAATTTTAAAAAACCATAAATGGAGAGCGGGGAGGCACCACGCTAAAAGCTTGGACTTTAAGCCAACGTTCACGGAACTCGGAACGACGGTGCAGTCGTCGCTTCACCGTGCGCCTTGCAGCCGCTTACTGAAGAGGCCCTTCTTGGTTTTATCTAAAATGCGGGCGAAGAGAAACGTACGAAATCCCAGCAAGACAGAACGCGCTCTTTAAAAAAAAGTTCCAACATTTGAAGTGGAAGATTCCTAAAGATCGTTGCAACACGCTTAGCAAAGATTTCCAATCGTCAAATCTGGAACGCGTCCAGGCGACAAAAAGATAATTCTACTTAAAATATCACATACTAAAATCTCGAATTACTTAGAACGTTGCTTTAGTGGTGAAGAGATAAAAAAAATAACAAAACGAGATTTGTTCTAACGCATTGTTATTTGTCTTTCCACAAATAAATTACTGAATGTAATACGAGGGATTAAATGACATGTTACACGAAAGAAAGAAAATTCTGACCCAAAATTAATTCTTAGAAAGTAGATACATTTTTTTTGACGAAAAAGGTCGTTATAAACATAACATTGATAAGAAACACGAGTTAGGAATTAGTGGTGATACAAAATGGTACAGCATTTCTCACACTAGTTCTTAGTTTCAGCGGTACCCTTTCAGTTTAGCCCCTCCACCTCCCCGACACAAGGGTCAGGGCCTCTCGCGCTTCTCGCACATCACACCGAGACAGCCCTTAGGCCCATCTCGGTCCTGCCGCATTGGGTAACCCGTGTCCCAACCGCGATGTATCTACCATTGTTGTGGGTGCAAGGATCTACGAGTAGCTCCTTGATTTCACATACACCTCCTATTTACCGCTCAGGCAAAGAGAATATGAAAGATTTGGAGCAAAAAATCTACTTTCTTAGTGTAAGGGACTCGGGAAACGTATTTTCCTGTCGGAAAATCGCCATTTTTTCTTATAGTATTAAAATAACGTTATGTGGAGTGGAGGTGAGTCAAAAAACTCCTTTTCCAAAAGGAAACTTTTGAAGTTAAAAGGGAAGTTCGATAAGTCTCAGCCCGCCTCCTAGTAGGACTCCCCATATTTTCCTTTGAGGATCTGCAGCCGACAGCTGGAAAATCGCAGAACTAACGTTATTCTGTCGCCGTGGAACAGTTGGGAGGCAGTTGGAACAAGTACTCTGATAAGTAAGGTTGGGTGTAGCTGTCGTATGTGCTATTGTTGAAACATTTATTTCTGGCGACATTACGTTGATAGAGGAAGTCTTTCGGTTTTCTACCTCAACATGTAATAGAATACGTAGTACGTTGATTAATCACTTGCTATAGCATTTTAGGCTCGTTATAATTGAAGGAGATGGATTTTTTCTGAAAATATGCCTTTACCCTAATTGGGGCCCGTGCGCGTTCCAAAGTAGGGCCGTCTGTTAAGGCGTATGCAGAGACATTTTCTTGCAATGACTTCACTAAATTAATTATAACTATATTTTATTCATAAATACACCAACTTTGAATTTCGCCGTTTATTTCACAGTACAAACCCTCCCTTTACCGAAGATTACAAAGAGGATTACAATATGGGGTATAAAGTCCTCTTTTCTATTGCAAATATATCTTCTCCCTACGAATACAGGACAGTCGATCAAAGACATAGAAAATCTTCATGGCGAGGAAGTGGCAAGCAAAGAGAAAAGGAAGGAAGAACATACGGCAGTGGAATCATGTGAAATAAACCAAATACAGCAAGCACGAGCCTTTGCTTGCGATCTTCTGAGAACGAAGTCACCAGAAGATGAACCCACAGTCTCACGTAAGTCAACTTCCTCAACTATGGACCTTCCTGCTGGTAATGAAACGACTTACAATGATGACGTCTCCATGTTCTTTGAAGAGAATAGTAATTGGATTGCCGTGGAAAACTGAGGGTGTGCATACTGCAAAACTGGGTTCATGTAGAATGCCCAGGAACGGAGAAAGATGAGTACGATTGTGATTATTACAAATAAATTTCTTCTGTGTCACGTACGAAATTTGAGTTTCTCAGCAATTAAGTATAGTCAAATAAATTAGTATTAACCAAAATGTCATTGTGTTTCTTCTGTACGATATCATTGATAGTAAGGGTAAACAAAGGGGTTCGACTTTGGAGCATTTTTTTCGAAATGGTTATTTTATATGCTTGTAAAAAATCACATTTTCTCCGTCAATTATCATTTTAGTTAGGTTTTCGTACAACAAACCATTGAATGACAAGTTGAGAATTGTATTGTCATCAGCAAAATGATTGTAGCTTTAACAAAAATAAAGCGGCAGTAGTAAAAACGAACTGGAGGTCATACTTTAGTGCACTTCCCCTGCTCTGAATAATGTAAGTTCACTCCACGAGTTATGAAATTAATTGCAAATCAACGCTTGGAAATGAAAATGGCACAATGCATTACATTATGAATACAATTAGTGCAGGTTATTTGAAAATGGGAATTACAGTGATATATTATATTATGACATCACTAAAGGATGCCATTTTAAATAAAAGTGAAAGTTTTGAACCAATTTTTAAACACTTGTATTAATTACAAATTTAATTAAAATAACACCATCTCGATCAGGTTTTGTCCAGTTTCCCTGATCCTCGAGCAAATGTTGAGATGGTCGCTTGTTTTGCTTCAGGACATAAATGTAACTTGAATTTAACTTCTCCCTATAGCATGTCACACAGTTTTTAACTGATTTTGACGTAAATAATAAGTAAATAAATAAAAAATAAATAAATTTCTTAAATATTTTCCCTTCAGTAAACTTTCCAGACTTTTTCCACGGGTGTAACTTTCCTAGACATGTCCAGGTTTTCCAGCTTTTCTTCTCCTCAGACGAGAACGAGGAGCAGAAAGGCGAATAAGTAGAGAAATTTTGCGAATTAAAAATTGAGACACCGTCTGATTAGTTTGTTTTTAAAAAAAAAACTGAAAGAGCAAAGCGAAACAGCACTCACCGGTCGGTCCTTGGAGATCTTCTTGATCATGTTCTCCAGGTACTCGGGCAGCTTGTTGATGGGGTTGTTGCTGTGCGTGAAGAAGTGCGGGCTACGCCGGGCCAGCAGTCGCAGCGCGCGCCAGCCGAAGTTGCCGTCGTTCACCCGCCTGCAACCGCCCGACAACGCAACTTAGCGCCGAGTTCACTAACGAGCAGCCCATCCCAGGCCGCCCCGCACCGTCCCGCCCAGCCTCGCGGCGTCTTGTGTAACAGGGAGGAAGCAAGGGCGCTAAGAGGGCGTCATCGTTCTCCTCCCGACGAGACGAAAGGGAGCCGCTGTGGGCGGAAGGGTTCTGGGCCCATCTAAGGTTCATGTAAAGGGAAGCCGCCCATTCACATGACAAATCTAGTGGTGATTGCATTTCCTGCTCTCTACGAATAGCATACAGCTAAACTGTTATTACGTTTATTGGCCAATTAGTTTATTGTTTAACACGGACTCAGAGTTATTTAGGTCAAAAGAGAACTCTGTTTCTGGTGTCCCAGCATCAATGACAGCGACCTGAAATTTGGATGCGATATCTAATGTCAGGCTAATGTATTTGGCGTTAACCATACGTCATTTAAGAACAATTCTAGAAGATCAGAGCTCTTACAAGAATCTACGTCCTTCAAACATGAATATGGCTCATTCCTCAACTTGTTATATACAATACACATAAAAAAATTAAAAGTTCATTTCCGTCTTCAACAACCTTTCGAATTATCACTAGAACCATTACTAAAACAAACAAATATAACGGTTGAATGTTTTTTTCAAAGTGAATTCTTACCACTGTGAATAAACGTTAATAAATAGCGCGCGCTTTTAAGAAATAAATAGGAATAAACAACATTAGCATTCACATAATTTTTCAGATTTCGCAATTTTCGAAACATCAGTGATTTCCACGAGACAAGCACCATTGTTTGAAAGTTCTTTACGCTATCCGAGGACACAGTTTAATCCATATAATTGGAGTAAACTTTGAGAAAATGATGGAAATAAAGATGTGGTTTCATGTAAAGTACCCCCTAAATCCAAATTTCCGTTTGAAAATCGTAGGGTCTCGAGTTCGTTCAGCGCTAGCGTTGACCACTGAAACGAAGGAAGTTTCGGACAGACAGAAGTTTTTTTACAATTTATTTTCGGACGGGCAGACCATTTATTTTCGGTATCAAGGATCCACAAAACATGTATCTGACTACACAACGTGTTAGATGAAGTTTACTACTTGTTGAAAAAAGAGTTAATCAATTTTTCGTTACCAGAGCCTGAAAAAGTTTTTTTTTTTTTTTTAACAGAAAAATCGATGATTTCGGCGTGCGTTTCCAATACATTCACTTCTTACGGAGATAAAAAAGTAAAATCTATGTGTTCATTATTCTAGGTGGAGGAAGACACCAAAAAGTTATAACTTTTACAAATTTCGAAAACTCTTTAAGAATTCAACGAAATGGGCCCAGACGCGTTTTTTGCTTTATCTGAGAAGAAAAATATAAAGATAACATTTGGGGGAATGTTTGAGGAAATTTTGAACATGCTACTGTAAATGTCATGTAAACTACCCCGAAAATCAAAATATCCGTTACAAATTTATGTGGCCATGATATCAACCAGTGCGATTGGGGAACATCAATATTGTTGAAAATCCTGCCTACATTTAGTCCCCAGCGTTGTTCAGAGACAGACGGACAATGCATTTATTGCTTTTATTTGGGAGTTACTTTCAAAATCGATAATGTTTGCTGTATCAGGGACCCGCAGTTTGAGATTTTGTCAAAAAAGTGCAGTTCTCCGCTGAAGCATTGCAATACATTATCTACACTACGTAAGTAGTACTTCGCGAGAAAGTAAAAAACCTTTCCTTAAATTTTACCACGAATTTTCCGGTTCTTTAGCGTTTAAAATTTACTTTCCATTAAGTCCGAACTTACGAGAACTGCTGATAGAGATAAATGAAGATATTACGGCCAGAACCATTTTCGAAGGGTCAATGCAGACTGGGCCATCCAACAAATATACACATACGAGTAAAAGGGAAATCCGCACCTGCGTGGGATATCTAATTCTGCCTTTAATCCTCTCAAACATCAACAATAACTACGGTTCACTCTAGCATTATTCGCTTGATTATTTCATTAAATCATTACATTTGATAGTGCTGATATTAATGAGCAACTATCAAATCAGAAACGGGCAATTACTCCTGAAAATACATATCTATATCCTTCATGCCTTCGTGCAGATGCAACGACACAGGCGAAACTCCGCTCCGAAACGTCATGCTTCCATGCCACCGAAAATGACACGAACAATATGCGCACGTTATGTACGAATGAACGATACAATGCTTCGCAAAAGTGCCACTCCCACGACGGGTACATGCATCCCAATCTGCGTACTTGAATGTCATTGAACGTTTTATTTGGAGAATGCAATTAATTACATATTGGGAGGACGGGGGAGATACGTTTCGCGGTTCACTGGTTGTCACTTCCTAATTATAGCTCGTTATAGGCTTGACTACACTGACAATTAGTGAAAATTGTAAAATTATACATGATGAGAGGCACGTTCCATGCTCATAATAATGAAGATCCTGCTCAACCTTGTATAGGGTACCGACGGCTCAAGCGAGAGATATTTGAATCAAATACTGCAAACCAATCGTAGAGTCATCGATTGAAGTGATCCAACATACACTGAAATTAACACGATAGAGCAACTGATTGACTGGTGTTTCTGGAAGCGTCAACTGCTGTGGTCATTAGTCGCGTACATATGTATTTTATACCCAGGTAGGTGGCATTAGGCCTCCCCCTAGATCTGGGGCTGATCTACAAGTCTACAGGTGAGTCTCTCCCCTCCTCCCAGCGGGCCCACCACGGGGCAAGCTCTAAGCGTCCGACTGGTCCCCCGACGTGTAGTATAGTGTAACAGCACGTAGTGTAACTCTGTGTAAGGGAGGAGCTGGGGATTGGATAAGTAAACACAAATCTGGTTAAGGCGCGTACAAAGGCGGTCTGTGGGGCGTTTGCTAAGGTCTTTGCTCCGGCATTCGCCTAGTCATGATCGACTGATAGATTTAATTGATTGTTTAGTAATTCCGGACACGTCAACTACCAGGGTAATTAGTCGCGTAAGTGTAATGCATGTTTTTTTTGCTGGAGAGGTCGTCTAGCGGGGTTTTTCCAACCAGGTATCTCCCACCAGCGGGACACCGCCCCAGACTGGACAAGCTCTTACCTCCCGGCTTGTGTGATAGTGTAATGCATGTGTGTGTATGTGTGTGTGTGTGTGTGTGTGTAAGGGGTGAGAATAGAACAAGGAAGAGGAAAGTAACATCGCGCGCCATGGCCCGTTTGTAAGGGTACTGCTCCGGCATTCGCGAATCGGAGAAATTACGGAAAACTACCTATCAGAGCAGCAGGCCGCTAGAATTCTCCTTCAGAGTAATGCTCGAGGAAACCATGGAACCTATCAATCAGAGCAGCCGGCCAATAGAATTCTCCCCAGACAGCGACTGAATACCATTTAGCTAGTGTGGAAAAATCGCCCTCTCAGAACTCGAAGCCTAGGATCTCCCGGACAGAGATGCCGCAGTGGAAACAGTTACTGCCCTGAGCTAATTCCACCTCCACGTCAAGATGAATACATTATCTTGTTCTCAAAATCATTTCATAACATTACCCACCCGACACTACATTAATTTAAAGTTATAACCAGTATGATCGAGATGATCCCGACTCAATCTCCCGGACCGATGACCAGAGAGTTTAACTCTCGAACTCGGCTCGGACATTGACCTCAGACCCGTGGAACCAGCAAGTGTTGGTGCCTAGAGCATATTCAGTGAACACTCCATTCGAATATATGGATAAAAAAAACGGAATCTCGAAAAACCCTAAGGGAAAAAATAAATAAAGAAGACTAAGAGACCTATATAGTTAAATCGGTTCACAGACTTGAACTTCCCTCCTTTCATCATTCAATATAAAACTTCAGCTGCCTATAAGAGAGGATACACCTCAAATATGAAACATATGTATTCGAATAATACTCGTAGTTCGAAATCAAATTTCCGCAATCATGATATTCAGATACTTCACTAGTCCCCCTCAAAACGGAGAGTCAACACTCAACCGGATATCAAACTGGACCACTGAGGCATGCGAACGCAAACGTGTTTTAATTAAACAGGCGTAGTGTTAAATACGCCGACCACACTCCACACATTACGACAACATTCCTTACGGGAACCGCTCGATGAGTTTCGCGCAATTAAGAACGGCACAATGCCAGCAACTTCCGCGCAAACGACAGCCCGCGCCGCCGCGAGCTCCGATGCACGAGCATTGCGCTCGCGTAAATCCCGTCGCCGGGCCGGCAGCGACGCCACGCAACCCCGCGTACCCGAAATAATATAACAGAGCTGGCGGCCACCGCACGCGTAGACCTTTCACGCGTCGGGGGGGAGGGGGGGGCGAGAGGTTTACGGCGCGAGCGGCGAGGGGCTCTGCTTCCTTCTCCGACTATTAGAAGCGGGCGCTTCGCGTGACCCGCCCGCCCGCAAATAGAGTTTCCTGCACAGCGCGCGAGCCCCATTGTAGAGCCGAGAGAGACAGAGAGAAGGGCGTGCGTAATACAATAAGGAAAATGAATCACAGGAGGCGACAGCAGGCGAGCGCGAGGTTCCATTGCAGGCTATCGCGTTTCCGTCGGAGCCGCGACACGACGCGCGACGCCCACGCCGTCTCGGCTCGGCGCCACGGGGGCGGTGACGGCGGCAATGAGGACGGCAGTGGTGGTATTGGTAGTAAATGTGGTGGTATTCGAAGTACCGGTGGTAGTAGTGTTATTGGTAGTACTTGTGGCAATAGTGGTATAGGTACTCCCGGTGGTGGTGTTATTAGTAGTGCAGGTGGTAGTGGTATTGGTGGTGATGGTGGTAGTGGTGGTGGCGACTGTGACGGGGATGGGGGCAGAGGTGATAGTGGCGCGGATGTCAGCGTCGGCGATGGTAAGGGTGGTAGTGGTCATAGCAAAAGTGATGGCGGCGCCGGCGACTGTAATGATTGTGCTGACGATTACAGTGATGACGTAGGTAGTGGTGGAAACAGCGATGACTGAAGAGGTGTGTGTGGTCGGGGGGCGACTGTTGCAGCGACAGCGGTGGCGATGGTATCGGTAATACTGATAATGGAGGCGGCGACACTGTGAGACAGCGGTTACTGCGACGGTGGCAAATGAACGGGTTGCATCAAATGTGACCAAGGACGGGGATAGTGAATGCGGGGGCGGCGGCGGCGGTGACGACGAACTTGCAGACAGGTTGATCGCTGCTACAAGCGCGATATTCGCATTTCGCGGCTGGAAATAGTGCACCAGCGACGCGCGACCACTCTATACTAGTCTGGAAGATGGCATGTGGCTCTCAGGTGGCGTGATGGGTCAACGCAGCTCTTTGAGTAATGAACGGGTTCTAGCTGGCTTTGACGAAGTGGTAGGTGATAGCATGTTCAATTGACACTTTTAGGCATCTCCAAAAGTGTTTTTATGGTTTCTTTTGACTTTTTATTATTTTTTTTAAAGAAAAAGTAGAAAAACACTCCTTTGCAGCATATGTCCCGTCAGCTTCGGTGTGGACTAACCACCGTTTGATTTACACTGGCCTCTCCCGCGACTTCCACCCCAGGAATATCGAAGCACGGGTTTAGATAAAGATTCTAACAGACGCAAGGCACGAGTACACCTTAGCCACGGATGTACAATACTCTCGCGATCTCGGCCAAATCGACATGTAGTATTCAGGATTCACAAAACTTTGCTTATACATTTTATTTAGAATGTATCTATTGAAGAAATAAAATTCACAAATTATTGAAAAATAAGCAATTACAAGTCGAAACATTGACAAACCTCTCTATTTGGAGACCACAACACTAAATGAGGTAAACTGAGGAACTCAACCCGACATAAATACTAAAACAAATTATTTTCGTATTTTTGGAGTGTAATAACAAAATTATTTCACTTACTCCTTTCAACTGGCCAAATGCATGACGTTGAACCGTCACACGTTGAACAATAAGAAACATATGATCCGGAATCAAAGGGCAAGTCTTCTTAAAATTTGAGTGACCCGTTTGGCTCGCCAAAAACAGTTACGATAGAATAAACATATTAACTTTGAATATATCTTCACCACTGTAAATATCACCCTGTTTAATATCCGCAAAGATCACATTCGCTAGAATTGACTTGGCTTTGTAATATCTATTCTACTTATGGAAACCACGCCATCCTACAACGAGAGTTGTAGCGCGAATCTGAATTAACCTGTCTAAACTATTCACGTCACATTCTTTCCGCTAGAAAGAAAGCGCGCAAACCCGCTCCAAGAGGTTGAAAAATAAAGAAAAAAAAGTCGCTTGCCGGGCGGCGGGGGCGGGACCGTCGCCCGAGGGGCGTCGCCGGCGCGGCGAGATGGACTGCGGCCGCACGGGGAAGAGCACAAAAGGAGGAAAGCGGGAGCGCTTCGCGAGCCGGATGCCGCGCGTAATGATACGCGGGCCCCGCGCGGCCCGCACGCGCTCGATACGCCCGCCCGTCTGGCATTCGGGGCGACGCCGCTGCGCCCAACTCCGTAAATCTCTCGCGTACGGCGGCAGCCGCGACGTAAAACAACGCATTACGGGTGTTTTCGTCCTCCTTATGGACATCTCCTTCTGCTTCTAAGAATTCCTATGGCACCCACGTGGAAAAAACAACGCTGTGAAATATTTCAAGACGCATGTGCGAGTTTGGCCTTCCGTAGATGGGCAGCGTCAAAATACGAATGAAGCATTGAATGTCGAGAGCGAAAAGGGCTTTCCATGAAAGACCAGTTAGTTCGGAATTGGCCCAGACTATCTTTAAAGAATAACACCGTTTTTGCTAATGTTTTCCGACCTCTCAAAGTCGACGAATTGTTTACCAACTTTCTAAGGAATTTCTTCGGGGTAGTTACACATTGTGAATTAAACTTTCTTGCATTGCAATACGACGTCGATGTATGGTAATGCATCAAAAAACATTTTTAAAAAAAGACGAAGAGAAAAATGCGTTTTTTTTTTTTTGTTTTTTTTGCGAATGTGCCTACGTTCTATATTTTAAGAGCAGAGTGCTACTTGCAATATAACAAGCAATGTAATATGAACTGAAGGTTTTAATCGAAGATTTAATTAGAAATCTGTTGCCAATTTCAATACAAATTTCAAACGCAATGGGACATTAATAGGGTCTGCGTTGTTTCAGAGCTCGCAAATACAAATGACGATCCCTAGGTAACGTGGTCTTAATCCCCATCAGGGACTCGTATAACCTACTGTATTAAGGGCTACACAACGCTCACTTGGGAAATGATTCATGACAGACACACAAATCATTCCACACGTCTGTACGCGTCATTTTTAAAGTTTGTCGTTAACGCAACCGTCCTGCTTCACACCGGGCCCGATCGTTCTTTCAAAGGCTTTATCATCCGACGCGTGAACCTTTGGCAGTAAGAACGCATCAGAGTCCTCCGAAATTTAAATGTGGTCACACCTTCACCTTTACTCGAATTTTTCTCCATTTAAAATTATCACAAAATGTTAAAAAATAAAGTTTCTTTAAATTTCTTTAAACAGAGCAGTATACATTACAATACTGTAAAAGAACGATTTTGATGAAAAATTTTCAATTTTTGACAATCGCAATTTTTTAATTGTTTTCGAACTATCGGCGTCTCTATTATATAAATTACATATTTTGAATTTGATTCAAAAGTTTCTACCATGTCATGATTTTAAATATGACATAAAAGGTTTTTAAAAATGGCCTAAATGGTCTGGAAGTATAATCAATCACTTCTAAAAAAATTCAAAAACGTTGAAAAAAGATTTTCTTAAAAGCGACTCTAGCTTTTTCTTTAAATTTACGTCTCGAACTATATGCAGAACTAAAAAATTTAAAATGTGCCTTTGATTCCCACTTTTGAATTTTCAAAAATTAAAAATGTTTGATTTCTTAGGACAATGCTTACAGACGTTTGTGACCATTAATATTTACATTCTTGGCCACCCGGGATGAGTCGCGTCTCGGTCAATTGGGCTGACGTTTCGGCCATCTTGTTGTTGCCTTCTTCAGAGCTATTCTGCTGAGCAGCGCGGCTCATCCCGAATAGCCAAGAATGTATTGACTCCAACCGCGGAAGCCTACGAACACCAATAATATTTAATATCATCTCATTTAAATATTAAGCTTACAAAAATCTTATGTAGGCGAGAAGTACTGTGAGTCGCAATTGGACACCTTTTTGGATATTTTATTCTCATACTATGAATATAAAACTAATGAAAATTTTACTAAAAATTATATTTTTTTAAAAAAATTCGACATTCGTCAGCTTATATTTCCTGCAATGTCCCCCCAAAACTCCTTTCACGGCCGACTCAGCGTCGACCAGAACCTAGTGCCTCTCCTTCATATCTCCTCGACGAACACCATTCCATCCTCTTCAAATCCTTCCCCTTCTTCCCAGGCGTGGGATTCCTGAGCGATTAACGCGCGGCGCGCAGTTAAGCCAACCACGCCCCACAATGGGAGCCCGCTCCCTCAAAGGCAGCGCACCTGCAGAGGGGTGGGCGCGTGGGGCACACGCGCATCCGTGGATGCCTCCCACGTGCTCGGCCACGCCCCCTCGCGCCCGCCCCCGCCCCCGCGCGATCAACCTTTGTTCGCGAGGGGGCGCTCGCGCTCCGCCGCGGCAGCCGGGAGGAGCCCCTTGAGCGAGGGCGGCCCACGCCGGTGCGGGCGGCGGGTAATGGATACGACCTGTCGAATATTGATCTTCTCACGCTCGCATCATGTTTAGTTTATGAGCTGCATCACTTTCGACAACATCTGCGCGTAACAGGTTGGTTAATGTGGCCACCGTATCGCACGACCGATTGGGGTAGTGCAGTTCCCGGCGTTTCGCGCGCACGAATGTCCAGTTACGAAATATATAACGAATAACTGCGAGCGAACAAAGTATTGCGCTCGGTGTTTTGTTCGCTTTGAAAGCCACGTGTGTTTTAACCTCAAATGAAAACGGACGCACAAAAGCTCTTCTCATGCAGAAAATACATTACAACACCAATACTTTCCACTGCATTTGGCACCAATTGTAATATTTTACATATAAATCGTTTAAAGCGAGGTTTTTGGATTAAAAATAGTTATGTTTTATCGAAGGGTGTCTGTCACTTTCCGAGAGGAAACAAGTGGTTCACGAAAACGAGAAAGCGGTTTCTAAGAGATGCTTGCAGGCATTTTAAAGTTCGGAATGAAACAAACTAATGTTATAGAAAAAAGAGCACACTTCCAAGACGTTCTAAAACACGTGCAGCTAAAAAGAAAAGAAAACATTCTTGAACAACCATTCTACAACGCATTGTTTGGGAAAGTTAGTACAAACCATGCATACATTTACTTGTCTGGATTTTATAATTCAGGAGAAATAAATCAAGGAGGTGCGTTGATATTAGCCGATAGGAGTCATAATTCTTGAATACCTTGTTCAAATTGTACTTACATTTATGATAATTAAAAATATTAAAGAGAACTTATTTAATTTCACGGCGATTATTACAATTAGATTTGATTTACGCTCCCAGAAACCTCATAACCTAAATTAGGTGGTCACCTCAGAACCCAGGCCAATTTTTGACGGAACCATTGGCGACCGCTCAATTTAGGTTACACAGAACTTGACTAGCCGGCGCGGACGGTGCCAATGCCGAAAGTGGAAGTTCCGGAGGTCGTTTCCGCCGGTTTCTTCGTTAATTCCAGGGAGTTGCCTAACAGTACCTGAAACAACGAGCCCGGACCAAATCCGATACTACACCCAATTTAAGACGAGCGATAGACTGATTCTTCACCCCCTCACGTACGGCCCAATGATGCAAAAAGATTGCGGTAGAACTGCGAGTTTGCAATGCCAACCCAACGCTCCAATTCACATGAAGTGCCGTATGTCGAAGGTCAATAATTTACCTAACCGTTTAAAAAAAAAATATTCCACGCACTTAACTTTAATCCAAATCCGCGTGTAAAAGGAACAAGCAGGGCGTAATTTCCTGTGGGGAAGATGCTCCAATTTCGTGGTGACGCGAGATAATCCGAGGCGCACCGCAAAACCCGGAAGGTAGGGGTGGGCGCGCCCG